>JAJQQW010000008.1:17446635-17701635 GCA_025583905.1 Ia io | reverse complement strand
ATTACAGAAAATTTGACCCAATCAGGAAATTTGGGGAAAGCTTCTAAAGGAAGTATCAGTTAAATGAAACCTGAAAGATCAATAGGACTTCATGTATTGGGAAACTTTCAGGTGTCACCAGATCTAAATATAGTAATAACTAATTATAACATAATTAGGAAGAAACCATGAGGATTACATATGTTTTATGATCTGGGAGGCCCCTGACAAAGACATTACATCAAAACAGTATGCTTGGAGTTCACAACCCTACTAACTTTTTACTTTGTCTTATATTTTTGTGATGTTCAGCTACTTATCCATAGATACAACTCTGCAGCGGCTGGAATCACATTCCTTCTACAATTTGAGTAAAATGACGCACATGTAAGTACAATAAAAAATGGAGCATAGACCCAAGTCACTGCCCCTCTTGATTGCTAATTTGGGGGTTCCAGACGGCAGTGACAGTCCAAGTATGGCTGATGGGAAGGCCATATGGGGAGATCCTTAGGTTACATGATGATGCAGAAAGGCCCACCTGAACCTAGCCTTCTAGCAATCCCCAGGCATTGAACCCATCAGAATAATCCAGACATCAGCTGAATATCAACCAGTAATCCCAGTGGATTGCACATGGAACAGAAGAACAGCCCAGTTAAGCACTGTCTGAAATACTAATCCACAGAATTGAGCTGTAATAAAATGATTGTTATTTTAGCCACTTTGTTTGGGGTAATTTGATAGCCAGGCCATTATATATCAGTTAACAATTGGTAAAAGACACTGAGGATTGACAAGAGAAAACTGCAAGACTGGCAGGTCTCTTTGTAAGTTATTGAGGGTCCTAAGTGGAAACAAACCAAGTTTTTCCTGAGTTTTAAACTTAAGCTGGGATACTATTTGGACCCAAAAGTGTGTATCAGATAAAGATTTATACTTGTACTTGTATACATGCATATTAGTATAATCAATGGACACAGACACTGGGGCGGTGGGGGAATGGCTGGGGAGAGGGGGTCAATTGGGGAAAAAGAAGACATATGTAAAACTTTAGGCAATAAAAATAAATTAATTAAATAAATAAGTAAATAAATAAATAAAGATTTATACTTGTAAAATGAAACACTGGTCACTTCCATCTTCTATTTCATTTCTTCTATAACGAAGTCAATAGCATATAGATGGTTGCTGTTTTGCTCCTAATAGCTACCAACTACTGAATGCCTTCTGTAGGCAAGCACTCTGCTGAAAGTGCTTCACATATACTGTCCCATTTAATCTCACTAAGCCTCAGTTTCCCCCATGTAAAATGAAGATGGTAACACAGAGCTGACAGAGATCTGCTAAGAAATTACTCAGCTAAGAAATCACAATCAAAATTTGAAACCAATAGTGTCTGCCTCCAAAAGTAATGCAAGCCCATAATATTTCTTTAATGAAAAGCAGACATAATTAAGGAAACCACTGCCTTCAGAAAGATGTTTTTACTTTTATGTGAATTTTTAAAAAATCACAAGTAAATAAAAATTCTACAGCTGGGTAGGTCAAATGTGTGGTTTTTGGTAGATAGTATGATAAGATTTAATTTTGCTGATTCACTAAATTGAATCAAGTGGTTTATTAGAGGTCTTAGAACACAAGTCTTAGTCCCAAGTATTTTATAATCACTAGAGGTCCGTGCACGAAATTCGTGCCCAGGTGGGGGAGCGGGGGGTCCCTTCAGCCCAGCCTGCACCCTCTCCAATCTGGGACTCCTTGGTGGATCGGGCCTAAACCGACAGTCAGACATCTCTCTCACAATCCGGGACTGCTGGCTCCTAACTGCTCACCTGCCTGCCTGCCTGATTACCCCTAACTGCCCCCCCCCCCTGCCAGCCAGATCATTCCTAACTGCCTCTGCCTGCCAGCCTGATCACCCCCAACTGCCCCCGCCGCCCGCTGGCCTGGCCACCCCCAACTGCCCCCCCGCCAGTCTGGTTGCCCCATGCAGCCTGCTGTTCATTCATTTGGTCATCCCTCACTAACCACCCCTGCCAGCCTGGTTGCCCCATGCAGTCTGCTGTCCAGTCGTTCGGTCATCCCTCACTAACCCCCCTGCCTGCCTTGTCACCCCACACAGCCTGCTGATCATTACTGTTACTGTGATGGCATCCCAGACAATTTGCATATTCCTCTATTATTAGATAGATAAGAGTAGCAACATGTATCTTCCAGGCCATTTGAAAAAATCACTTTTACAAAGTCCTATTTCTAGTAGAAAATCTGCTGATAAACTTACATTTTCCTCAGTCCGCTTAAAAAATCTGAACATTTACAAACTATTTGAATTAACATCTATTATTTGTAATTCCCCAATAAATTATAAGATGCACCAAAATCATAAATATCACCTTTTGGTTACAGATTATTTTCCTCCAGTTACATAATGGAGTGTTAGTGGTAAAAGACTTCATTGATAATTATCAAAGTAGAATACTAAGATTTTTTTCATTGAAAAGCCTTGATAATGTAGGAGATCACTTATTCTGTGAATTTATAAGCTATTACTGAAAATGAGAGCTAGTTTAAAAATCAGGACTTAAGCAGCTAAGGATATATTCCAAGAACTTTGTCAGATGTTATACTTTTTGACCCAGTAATTTCATATCTATAAATTTCCCCTAATAAAACAAACAGAGGAGAAAAAGTTTGCATAAAAAGCCATTTGTCTCAAAGTTAATCTATAATAGCAAAAGTTTGAAAAATACTCAAATGCTGAGCTAGGAGAATGGTTTAATATGAAACACTAAGCAACCATTAGATTTATATTTTTATAGACTATTTGATCCCAGAGGAAATGCTTTTGACATAATGCTACTTTAACATATATATACTAGAGGCCCAATGCATGAAATTCATGCAAGACTAGGCCTTCCTTGCCCCGGCTGCTGGCACCGGCTTCCCTCTGGCACCCGGAACCTGGGCTTCCCTCCAGCCACCAGCAGTCACCCAGGACCTGGGCTTCCCTTGCAGCCCTGGCTTCATCTGGAAGGACGTCCAGAAGAACATCCAGAAGGACGTCGGTCTAATTAGCAAAAATATATATATATATTAGAGGCCCAGTGCACGAATTCATGCACCAGTGGGGTCCCTCGGCCTGCCCTGCGGGATTGGGCTGAAACCAGCTCTCCGACATCCCCCAAGGGGTCCCGGATTGCGAGAGGGCACAGGCCAGGCTGAAGGACCCCACTGGTACACGATCGGGGCTGGGGTAGGATGCGGGAAGTTGGTCAGCTGGTGAGAGACCACGGGAGGGCTCCAGGGTGTGTCCGGCTCATCTCGCTCAGTCCGATCGGCTGGGCCCCAGCAGCAAGCTAACCTACCAGTTGGAGCATCTACTCCCTGGTGGTCAGTGCACATCATAGCAAGCGGTTAAGTGGCCTTAGCATATAATTAGCATATTATGCTTTGATTGGTTGAATGGATGACCAGACAACTGGACACTTAACATATTAGGCTTTTATTATATAGGACATATATAGGACACTTAACATATTAGGCTTTCATTATATAGGCCCAGTGCATGGGATTCATGCACTGGTGGGGAGCGTGGCCTGTGGGGATTGGCCCGCTGTGGGAGCACCACTCATTCCAGTCAGCTGAGTGGCGCTCCCACTGTGGGAGTGCGCTGACCACCGGGGGAAGCTCCTGCATTGGGTGTCTGCCCCCTGGTGGTCAGTGCACATCATAGTGACTGGTCGACTGGTCATTCTGGTCATTCTGCTGTTCTGGTCGACTGGTCATTCTGGTCATTCTTTTATTATATTGGATATATTATATCCTATATAGGATTACGAGAGAGAGAGAGAGAGAGAGAGAGAGAGAGAGAACCACAGCTGGTTTTCTTTGAATCATGGAATGATGTTTAAAACTTTTTATCATGTATATACATTATCTGTATAGTCCGTTGAAATAAACATTTTAAAAATTAAAGTTTCCTTCATATGCATTAATCTTGAGATTAATACTTGATGTTAAAATACATGGGTGATTTATTATGTGATAAAAACCTATCATAAAATATTACTTTAAAGTTAATTTACCTAATTCTAGTCCCAGTTTTTTTCCTTTAAAATGTTTTTATTTAAAAGTATCCTATATAATAAAAGCCTAATATGCTAAGTGTCCAGTCCTCTGGTGACTGGTCGACTGTTCAACCAATCAAAGCATAATATGCTAATGATATGCTAAGGCCACTCAACTGCTCGCTATGATATGCACTGACCACCAGGGGGCAGATGCTCCAACCAGTAGGTTATCTTGCTGCTGGGGTCCAGCCGATCGGGACTGAGCAAGAGAGTCCGGACACGCCCTGAAGCCTTCCCATGGTCCCTCCTTAGCTGGCCAACCTCCTGTGTCCCTCCCTGACCCCAATCATGCACCAGTGGGGTCCCTCAGCCTGGCCTGTGCCCTCTCACAATCTGGGACCCCTCGGGGGTGGGGAGGGAGTGTCAGAGAGCTGGTTTCAGCCCGATCCCGCAAGCCAGGCTGAGGGATCCCACTGGTGCACGAATTCATGCACCAGGCCTCTAGTAATAAAATAATCATTTATAGAGCCCTCACTGTGTGCTAGGTCACATGTCAAATTCCTTATGGGCATTATTTAGTCCTAACAAGAGTCCTATGGAACAGGTGCTGTTATTGTCCCTATTTACATATGAGGAAACTGTAGCTCAAAAGGTCAAGGAACCTGCCCAGGTTATGCAGCCAGCAGTGGCAGAGCCAAGGTTCAATCCCAGGTCCACCTTACTATTCAGCAATAGATAGTAGCCAACTTCTGACACATGCCACTCATGGATGAACCTCACAGACATTATGCTAAAGGAAAGAAGCCAGTCATGGAAGACTACATATTTATCATCCCATTGACATGAAATGCCCAGATAAAGCACATGTATAGAGATAGAAAGCACATGAGTGGATTCTCGCATGGCAGAGAGGGTGGGAATTAACTGCAAATGGGCCAATGGTTACTTTCATCATTGATAGGCCCTAAAACTGGATTGTGACGATGGTTGCACAATTCCACAAATTTACCAGAAATCATCTAATTACTGGTATATACCTGCAATACATGAATCTTACAGAAACTCTCCTTCACTAAAACCACTTAAAAAAAAATTACAGAGGCCAGATTCTAAGTCTTTGAATTGTCACCACCAACAACTAAATGCAGGTTCCTTTAGGCATCAAGCCTAAGGAAAGGCTGTGTGCGGGACCCTCCATCCTCTTCATACAAGCACAGGGAGCACCTTGAAACTCTTAACCAATCTAGTATGTTGCCTACATTTAATTTTATCAATGATAGCCGTTTCTAACAACTACTAATTTCACTAATGCTAACTGTGATGAGCATGCACATAAACCCAACCACGTAAGTTACAGACATACGTGATATCACACCATATAAGTTACAGAAATACATGATATCATACCACATGCGCTGAAGAGTCTTAAAATGACTGACATAGGAAAATAAACCCAAGGGAACTGTTGACACTCTCAACATCTACTGCCTCTGAAATAGTGATTAACAGAGAGCTCTCATCACCCTCATTACCTTGCTGCCATCCATCTAATCCACTCAACCTCCCACCCAGGGCCAGGACACTTGCTACAGTGAACAATAAAGATTTCTGTCTTCCACAAGCCACTGAGGAGGCTTTTCTTTCCTATTTACATCTGAGGGTTTGAAAAGGCTCTGAGACTGCAATTAGGAGAAAACTTGCCCATAAATTCAAAGGAACTGAAACTAAGCAAAGGATGTGAGGAGGATGAACAGCTGCTGTGTCCCTGTGAGGAGCCAGCAGTCCTTTATTGGCCGTGACTCCCGGCAGGAACCGTCCGTGGGGTGCCACGTCAATGTGTATTTCCTCTCATGTTAAAGCTGACTTATGTTGTTTTATCTTTGATAAGAACAGAAATGGGTGTATTATGATGAATGTGCTCCTTGTAACTTTTATAGAGAGATTCGGAATACGAGAAGCTTAACTTACATAGACCCTGGTGCCCTAAAAGAGCTGCCTCTTCTGAAGTTCCTGTAAGTATTAAATCCATTCCAATCCCACTTTTTAAAAATTTTTTTCTAAATGATTATGTTATTATCTACCAGAATTCTCCCTAGGATGATGTGGGCCAGGACCATTTGAGTGGTTTAATTTCTGAGGCAAATCATATCCTATGACTTACTCCCCACCCTTTCCCATCAGGCAAGGTATCCGGTGAAATGATCCACATTTTAGAAAACCGGTTTAAAGGTCAGCACATACTGCTGGGACCAGATACCTACTCCCAGGAACGTGAAGGAGAAAATGCCATCATGTATAGGGTGTCCCCCAAAAATGTAATTAAATAATTAGAAAGTCAGTGTTTATTAAAATACATTGCCTTTTCGCCCTAGTCGCTTTGGTACAGTGGATAAAGTGTTGGCCTGTGGACCGAAGGGTCCCAGGTTTGATTCCAGTCAAGGGCACATACCCAGGTTGCAGGCTTCTTCCCAGCCCAGGCCTTGGTTGAGGTGCGTGCAGGAAGCAACCAATCCATGTGTTTCTCTGACATCGGTGTTTCTCTCTCTCTTCCACTCTCTCTAAAAATCAGTGGGAAAATATTCTCAGGTGAGGATTTAAAAAAATAAATAAAAGACATTTTATTTTCAAAATTGAGCTACCAGCTGTTAAAGTGTGTATACAATTTTGGGGACACCCTGTATATACAGTCTTTAAGTGGAGTAGAACAGAACAAAACAAAACAAGAAATCCTGAGAGCCTCCTGGTCAATTTTATTAGAAAATGGGTATTGCAACAATAGTAGAGTGGCTGCTATACAGCAAAAATACAAAAGTCACAATGGGTAAAATTTAATCTCTTGGAGGTTGTAGGGATAAAAATGGGTGGGACAGCATCTGCTGCCTTGCTTTGGTGACACCTTCATCATATCTCTGTGAGAACAAGAACCACATTTGTGTTCTCTGTTGCTTCTTGACTGCTGAGCAGAGTATGTGCTCAACAACAGTGTGTTCACTGGATGTCTACATGTGGCCTCAGGTCCTCCAGGCACCCACTGGAAGAACCCCTCCCACCTTCCCTCTTTCTTGCTCACATGCATTGTAAAAGAGAAGAAGGCAAAAAATTATGAGAAAAAAGAGAATCAACCTTAATCCCAATGCCCAGAAATAATCATTATTAACATAGCTTATTTCCATCTAGAAATTTTTAAATAGAAGTATATAGCCATATATATTTTATGAATATAGTCTTTCAGGGTGAATTGAAGTTATACAGGAAAAGAAGGGGGTTGAGGTAGAAGAGAAATACAGATGGATGGAAAAGCATGGAAAAGACACAAAGCTGTGGAACCACATGGCTTATTTGGGGGAACTATGAATAGTTCAGTATTGAAGAGGTGGGAGTGGGAGATGCCGGAGGAATAGAAAAGGACATTGATGGGTTATGTGGCTGAGGGGTATCTGGGGAGTGACAAAAACTTATGGGACAAGGCAGTCACTCCTGTGTGGTCTTAGTGTTTCAATCAATCACTCTTTGATATGATGATCTCCTGCTATGTGCAAGGCTCTATGGGAAACACAGAGCATAGTAAAGCATTGTCCTTGCCTTCAAAAAGCTTACGTTCTAGTTGGGGAAGATACTATATATGACATTGAAAAGTTCCTCCCATACAGGAGAATACTGGTAAGTGAAAAATGAGAGGAACATACATTATTTGGGGGTACAGGCCATTAGAGAAGACATCAAAAGGAGATGGACTTGTCTAGGGTTTTGAAGAATAGATGGGTCCTGCTACAAGTCCCTAATCTGTCATTTCAGCCCTTTCCTTGGGCCTTTTCCACCTGCTCGTCCACGTGAACTGCTATTGCAACTGAACTAGCTTGTTTCCTGTGCTTCAACTATACCGCATGGAACCTCATGTCTCTCCTTTGTTATTTGCAAAGTCCCATTTGTTCAAAGTCCCATTTGAGACCTCTGGCTTCTGCTTCGTCTTCAAATCCTATGTCTTCCCTCTAGAGCAGTGGTTCTCAACCGTTCTAATGCCGTGACCCTTTAATACAGTTCCTCATGTTGTGATGACCCCCAACCATAAAATTATTTTCGTTGCTACTTCATAACTGTAATTTTGCTACTGTTAATGAATTGTAATGTAAATATCTGTGTTTTTTGATGGTCTTAGGAGACCCTGCTAGCGGTTCTCAACCTGTGGGTCATGACCCACAGGTTGAGAACCACTGCTGTAGAGCCTAAGACCATCGGAAAACACAGATATTTACATTACAATTCATTAACAGTAGCAAAATTACAGTTATGAAGTAGCAACGAAGATAATTTTATGGTTGGGGGTCATCACAACATGAGGAACTGTATTAAAGGGTCGCGGCATTAGAAAGGTTGAGAACCACTGCTCCAGAGGAAGTCAGGTCAGAATTTGCCTGAGAAGACACACCAGTGGAACTAGAGTTTTCTCTACTGGAAAACTTTCTGTAAAGCTTCACTGATAATGTGTAGATCTCACCCCATCTGTTTCTACTACCTACATTCTAGTAGCTGCAACAGATGTTAAACCAACTAAATCTGGGAGGCATCAGAACCTGAGAGTGTTTGTATTCATGCTGTTCAGGCACATCTTTTCCTTTTGGCATTTTGCCCTGATGATACAAACTATGGAAAGTGAAGATGTGTTTGATTGCTTTCCTTCCTTGGCTGGACACACCTGTTAAATGGTACTGCTGCCATGGTGCCCCCAGTGACTTCCTTGGGAAAAGCATTCTTGGCAAAATAATGAACACAATACATATAATGTAGATTTGGAAAGAGGAATCTTTGCTTGGAGTTGGGTAATGGTATTGTCTTCCTTTCCCATCCTCCCTTTATTTTATCCCCCAGACACACACAGGCACATCCGCAATGTGCTCCAATTAAAATAAGGAAATTAGAGAGAGAGAGGAGCCTGAATTCCTTTTCCTAGGAAACTTACTTGGTTCAAATAATCCCAAGATTTTTCTAAAAATAAAACATGTTTTTACACTGGTAAACAAGATTAGGTTATTCCACTGGAGGGAACATCATCTCATCCAAGGATCAGAACTTGCCCATGGCCACTCAGCTATTTAGTGGAGGAATTAGGGTTTGACTCCCGCCTGACCTCATAACCCATGCTTTAAGCTTTTACATTATTCTACTTCCTATGTGTTAATTTCCTTTGCTAATTTCTAGGTTTTTTTTCTTCTTTTTCATTACTTTAGTGGCATTTTCAACACTGGACTTAAAATATTCCCTGACCTGACCAAAGTTTATTCCATGGATGTATTCTTTATACTGTAAGTATGCATACATGCAATGTTGGGCAATATTTTATTTGTCCCTAACAAGGAATAGAGGCAACCATTAGTGTTGGTCAAAGCCAAGAAGAGCAATTGTTTCAAGAAAGGAGCAGTGATCAGCTGTGACAGGTGTACTGATAGATGACCGGTGGCAAGGACTGAGGAATGCCCATTGGGTTTAATAATGTGGGGCATTAGTGACCTGATCTGGACAGCTCCAGTGATGGAGAAGTGGTTAGAGTGAGCAAGAGGAAGGATTAGAAAGAGTGATTATAACAAACTCTTTTGAGAAGTTTTACTGTTAAAATAGAGCAGAGCCCTAACCGGTTTGGCTCAGTGGATAGAGCGTCGGCCTGTAGACTAAAGGGTCCCAGGTTCGATTCCAGTCAAGGGCATGTACCTTGGTTGTGGGCACATCCCCAGTGGGGGATGTGCAGGAGGCAGCTGATCAATGTTTCTCTCTCATCAATGTTTCTAACTCTCTATCCCTCTCCCTTCCTCTCTGTAAAAAATCAATAAAACATATTTTTTTAAAAATAGAGCAGAAAATGTTTCAGTAGTTGGTGGATATTGGGAAAAAAGGTTTGTTGTGGTTCTCTTTTAATGGGAGAGATTATGGCATATTTGTTTGCTGATAGCAATGATTAAATAGGAGAAAATTTTAATGATGATAATGAGACCTCATTTTTCATCTAGTTTTTTAATACTTTTAAACACTTCCTAATTCATTATCAAGGTTGTTCCTCTCCACCATTTCATTAAGTCATAAAAGGAAGTTATAATGATTCCACTCTACAAATGAGAAAACTGAGGAATAGAAAACCTAAGTGATTTTGTCTGAGCAGAGTCCCAAGGAGTAGTCACTAGAGATGCTTAAACTGCTTTCTGTGACTTCTTGTTGGCCCTGTGCTCTTGACTAAAACCTGTTACACACAGTCAAGTTGTACAGAAGTGAAAGGACGTATGCAGAGAGAGTTACAGGTTGAGTTTGCACCACAGTCAGCAAAACGTGGAGTGAAGGGATCCAAACTGTTGGGATTTTGCTAGAAAAAAAAATTGACTACACTCCTTTGCAGCAGAAGAGCTCAGTTCAAAATACAGGCAGTCTTCCAGCCACAAGTTTGGCATAGAAATGCTTTCCTGGGGCAAATGCCTGGCAGTGTTTTCCAAATGGAGAACACTTTAGAAATATTCATGAAACGAAATCCATTGATTCCATTCCTCCAACTCTTTTTTAGGTGTTCCATATACTTAGAACACTCTACTTGCTATGGACAAAGTATTTGTCATAGACTCACAAGAAATCTCTGAGACCCACTAGCTCCCCTGGCAGATAAGGATTAAGTCAGGGGCCTCAGCCAAATCCAAAACTCATTCACTGACTATACATTTGGGGCTCTAAGTGCATGTCCATCTGGAATTGCTCTCATCACCTCGCTTAACCTAAGAGCCACCAGCGAGCAACTAAGTCAATGAAACTTAAAGAGAAACCAGATTAAGCTAACCTGTGTCCTGCTATTTATTTAAATGCAGATGTGCAGCAAGAGGCCAGCTCCAAAAAAAATAAAAATAAAAACATTGTTTTCACCAAGTGTTTTTGTCCCTCTCTTGCAGGGAAATTACAGACAACCCCTACATGACTTCCATCCCTGCCAATGCTTTCCAGGGACTGTGCAATGAAACCTTGACACTGTGAGTAGTATTATAACTTCTCCATTCTACAAATGCCAACAACTGAATTTTGATATGAAAATCGTCATAGTTCCACAGCCCATCTAAGAACTATACTACCTTATAGCAAGTGCTCTATGGTCTACCAAGGGTTTCACATAAATAAGTAAGAGTATGGCCCTGTGGTATGGGACTCTATAGATGACAAAATAGTCTAGGTGTCAAGACAACAGTATTCCCTTATAGCCTGCACACTTTATCTATAAAGGGCCATTTTTGTTTTACAAATCACATGGCCTTAGTAGCAACTGCTAACCTCTGCCATGAGTTTAGTTGTGTAATTAAACTCATGGTGTAATTATCTAAAACAAGCCCACTATACACACTAATGAGCATGGCTATGTTCCAATAAAGTTTTATTTAAAGAATAGGCAGTGGGCCAGATTTGGCCTAGAGGCCTTATAATATTTTGTATTCAAGTATCTTCAAGTGTATAATTCTCACATCTTCATAAAAGAACTCTAGTTCGCACAAAAAATTAACTATCAATGCTTTCTCAACCTCTGCCCAGTGTCTCTGTGCATGGCAGTCTTCACCTAGGACACCTTAGTTGTATAATTAAACTCATGGTGTAATTATCTAAAACAAGCAAAGATTACCTCTTAGTTCAACACATGGGATAAATCCAGCTCTTCAGGGTACTCCTTTTAACATGGCCATCTCGTAAGTGTTTCTCACTGGGTTAAATATATAGCTATTTCGTCAGCCCGGCAACCTTTTGATTGGGTATTATTATCATATTTTTGCAGATAAGGAAAGTGAGGATAATAGAGGTTTCGAAATTCTCAGGATCACATCCTATGAAGGGTCAGAGCCAGGTATAATTCCAAATTTGGAGTCTCTATTTATGCTTCTTAATGGGTTACCACAGTGTACAGATAGTGGACGACAGTAATGATCAAAGTGCCCCCTCAACTGCCACTAGCTGTGCCTGATTGTGGTCATGGCTGCCTTCTCTTTCTCAAGTCAATATCCCCAATAACGCCCATGCATCCCATTGTAGACCAGAGTTCCTGCAGCTGGGGCTCCTCCTGCACAAAGGGTTGTGTTTTGGGTGAGTGAGAAGAATGGCTTTTGAGGTTAAGAATCCTGAGTCCCAACAGCTCTGCAGCAATGTGGTTTCAGCAAGTCACCTCCATGTTTCATTAGCTAGGAAATAGCAGTTCAGTCCAGCCCCTGGAATCATTATATACATTAATTGGTTGAAGAAATATAGCAACAACCCTAACCAATTTGGCTCAGTGGATAGAGCGTCAGCCTGTGGACTGAAGAGTCCCGGGTTTGATTCTGGGCAAGGGCATGTACCTTGATTGTGGGCACATCCCCAGTAGGAGGTATGCAGGAGGCAGCTGATGGATGTTTCTAACTGTCTATCTCTCTCCCTTCCTCTCTGTAAAAAAATCAATAAAATATATATAAAAAAAGAAAAAAGAAAGAAACATAGCAACAAATTAAAACATGAAAATTTCCACAAAAGGGCAGGGCCTATCTACTGCCTTAAATTTGTCTTTGAAGTTCCATTTAGTTTAGCCCACAGCAAGTAACCATTTAATCTATGATAAGCCCAGAGAATCAAAATATAGATAGAATACAAATGTGAAATAGCATTTTAAACAGAAAAAATAAAGCTTATGCATTCAAATGAACAATGTCTTTAAAAGTTTTTATTTTAAAAAAACTGCAATCATTCATCCATTTTTTAAAAAATTTTTTAATTGATTTTTAGAGAGAGAGGAAGGGTGAGGGATATAGAGACAGAAACAATGATGAAAAGTATCAGTCGGCTGCCTCCTGCATGCCCCTTACTGGGAATTGAGCCCACAACCTGGGCATGTGCCCTGACCAGAAATTGAACCAGTGACCTCTTGGTTCATAGGTCGATGCTCATCCACTGAGCCATACAATCTGGGCCATTCCTCCATTATTGACTTTGGGTTAACTATTAACTGAAACCCTTGTTTTTTAAAATATATGTACAAATTTTTTTTAAAAAAAGTCTTAAATGATGGCAGATCTTTGTTCCTCAAAGTGAACCTGCTTCTGAGAAACAGTGTCAAGTTACTAGAAGCAAAGTCTGGAGAATGGGAATTCAAACTGAGAAATATTATTCTATGTCCCCAACAAGACATACTGTAGAGTTTTCTTCTGGGCTCAGATGCGGGACCCAAGAACCTTCATGCACATTTCTGATACTGAATGAAGTATTGAAGCCCAACCTCAGAAAAGTGGCCAGCATCACCTCCTATAGGTCACTGATTTCTCCTTGCTCTGTTGTTTGCAGGAAACTATACAACAATGGCTTTACTTCAATCCAAGGACATGCTTTCAATGGGACAAAGCTGGATGCTGTGTAAGTCAAGGGTAGCTATGGAAACCTCTACCATCCCCCAACCTCCCACCCCCAAGAAGGACCATCCAATGGGTTAGAATTCTTCTCGAGATAGATAGTTTCTGCCAGCACATTCCTTAACTGCAGAGCTAGTGTGACCAAGACTTGGTGATGATGTTAAGGAACTTGGCAAGAGCCAGCTTCAGTGGACACTTACATGGACTCCAATTCTAAATCCCAAAGCTCTTACCCACAATAAAATGGAGCACCATGGAGTCATCTTCAGATATCTTGTAGGAGTGTGTGTGTGTGTGTGTGTGTGTGTGTGTGTGTCATCTACTATGTGCAAGAAGTAAAGGAGTATCTTTAAGTACAAAGCTGTTCAGAGAGTAAGATTCTTTCTTTTAGATTCTTTTTTCTGACATGTTTTTGGGGAAAGTATCAGTTTATATTTGATTCACTCAGAAAGAGCTGAAAAGACATAACCAACTTTTGCCTTCTCCCTAAATTAATAATACCTAGAACAGTCTGTTGGCAAAAAGATAGAGATTGACATGAGTTTCTGTTTGTTGTGCTTTTCTGTAGGGTCTTTGTGGCCCCCAGGATCTATGCTAGAGCATATTTTGTGTCTAAGAGCTTGCAGACTGGTTTGGCCATACTTCTGTGTGTTTTAACCTGATATTTAACAAATGAAAAATAGCTTTAGTAGTGTCTGCTTCCCACAGTACAGTAGATGAGTTCATTTGTAGGGCCCTCCTACTACAAAACAACTACATCATAAATTTTTAAAAAACTTACAAATATTTTATTTCATACCTTCAAGACAGGCAAATAAAACAACCTAACAAATCAGGACCTGCCACCAAAGTGGTCAGTGTTCACAAAGGGTGCCATTCCTTAGGTGTAGCTGCGAACATCAGTACTGCCAGAATAATCATTGCAAAATCCGAAGGCTTATGATTCTAGATCTATTGTGTGGCAGAGGGCTTCTCAAGTTTTAATGAACATATAAACCAAATGGATTCTGATACAGGAGGTCTGGGGTGAACATTTCTAACAAGCTCCCAGGCAATGCTGGTGCTCCTCACCCACTGAGCACACTTAAAGTAGCAGAGTGAGGTCCATAACCTGCACAGCCATATGCAGGGGCCCTCATTGCAAATAAACAAATAAAACGCACATGCCGTGGTGTTGCTCTGGTCTGGGGGTTCAGTGGTGGGTTCTGGTATAATGCCATTTTCAAGGACAAATGCTCCTAAGTTTTGAAGTCCTATGCCTTTGCATGGCTTTCTCAGTTATGTTGGAAGTGGGGTGTCATCTTTGCCAGGCTTTGGGGTTTCCTAGAGTCTTTATCAAATGAAGAGTTAGAGTACATTTTTCTAGATTGTCTGGTTATGGGCTCATTTAGGTTGATTTTAGTCTATTTTAAAAATAAATATAGGTGAAGTCTAAAAAGATTCAGTAGAGTACTATGAATGCTTATATATAAAAATTTGTAGTATTGGAGACACTCTGCTTCCAACTTAACTTTATGATACATATCTCACACAATCCTTCATTTTCAACATATTTATTGAGCACCTACAATGAGCCAGGTGCTGTGTTATTCATTGGTGAGTCAAAAATGAACAAGCTCTCTGATCACACTGAACTTACATTCTGGTGGGGACAACTTGAAGGGAGAAATATCAAGGGTCAAAGCACATTAAGGAGAAATGTACCCAAATCCAGATATGCATTTCAGATGGAAAATATTTGAACACTGAATATACAATAGCATTGCATCCTTGCTTGGAGATATACACTGAGTGGCCAGATTACTATGATCTCTGAACGCATAATAATCTGGCCACTCAGTGTGTGTGTGTGTGTGTGTGTGTGTGTGTGTGTGTGTGTGTGTGTGTGTGTGTGTGTGTGTGTGTGTATATATATATATATATATATATATATATATATATATATATATATATCCTATCTAATAAAAGGGCAATATGCAAATTGACCATCACTCCAACACACAAGATGGCTGCCCCCATGTGGACACAAGATGGCCACCACAAGATGGCCAGCAGGAGAGGGCAGTTTGGAGGGACCAGGCCTGCAAGGGAGGGCAGTTGGGGTGATCAAGCCTGCAGGGGAGGGCAGTTAGGGGTGACCAGGCTGGCAGAGGAGGGAAGTTGGGGGCGACCAGGCCTGCAGGGGAGGGAAGTTGGGGGGGGGCCTGCCAGTTGGGGGGACCAGGCCTGCAGGGGAGGGAAGTTGGGGGGGGTGACCCAGGCCTGCAGGGGAGGGCAGTTGGGGGTGACCATGCCTGCAGGGGAGAGCAGTTAGGGTGACCAGGCCTTCATGGGAGGACAGTTAGGGGTGACCAGGCCAGCAGACGAGGGCAGTTAGGGACAATCAGGCTGGCAGGGGAGCAGTTAGGCATCAATCAGGCTGGCAGGGAGTGGTTAGGGGGTGATCAAGCTGGTAGGCAGAAGCAGTTAGGGGCAATCAGGAAGGCAGGCAGGCGAGCAGTTGGGAGCCAGCAGTCCTGGATTGTGAGAGGGATGTCCGACTGCCCATTTAGGTAGGCCAGATCCTAGGTTCGGGCCTAAATGGGCAGTCGGACATCCCTGGAGGGGTCCCAGATTGGACAGGGTGCAGGTTGGGCTGAGGGACACACACCCCCATGCACGAATTTTGTGCACTGGGCCTCTAGTGTGTATATATATATATATCCTATCTAATAAAAGAGTAATATGCAAATTAACCATCACTCCACTACACCCACCAGCCATGACCACCAGCCAATCAGGAGCGGGTATGCAAATTAACCCCAACCAAGATGGCTGCGGCCACAGAGCGAGCAAGAGGGAGGCTTGGGTTTCCCCAGTGATAGAGGAAGCCAAGCTTTCCACACACCCTGGCAGGCCCAGGCCTCCACTCAAGGCTACAAAGTTTCAATTATAGAAAATAAATAAATCCCAACAAAAATGGTGGCAGCCACGGAGCTGGAGAGAGTAGGAGGCTAGGGTTGCCCCCAGCGATGGAAGAAGCCAAGCTTCTGCAGCCCTGGCCTGTCTTGGCCTCTGCTTAAGGCTACAAAGTTTCAATTATAGAAGATAAATAAATCCCAACAGAAATGGCTGCCACCATGGAGCGAGCAGGAGGCTTGACTCCACTCCAGGCTACAAAGTTTCAATTGTAAAAGATAAATAAATCCCAGATACCAGGGCCTCCACTTGGGTCACCGGGGGGCGCGGCCAGCCTGCAAACCACCACAGGCCCCACACCCAGGCCACCCCATGCCCCAAGGGAACCCCCAACCTGATCCGAGATACCCTTCAGGGCAACCCAGCTGGCCCCCACCCATGCACCAGGCCTCTACCCTATCTAATAAAAGAATAATATGTAGATTGACCATCACTCCAACACACAAGATGGCTGCCCCCATGTGGTCAAAGATCTTGCCCCCATGTGGACACAAGATAGCCACTACAAGATGACCAGCAGGGGAGGGCAGTTGGGAGGGACCAGGCCTGCAAGGGAGGGCAGTTGGGGGCAATCAAGCCTGCAGGGGAGGGCTGTTAGGGGTGACCAGGCCGGCAGAGGAGGGAAGTTGGGGACGACCGGGTCTGCAGGGAAGGGCAGTTGTGGGGGGGGGGGGCCAGGCCTACAGGGGAGAGCAGTTGGGGGGTGACCATGCCTGCAGGGGAGGGCAGTTAGGGGTGAATAGGCCTGCAGGGGAGGGCAGTTAGGGGTGACCAGGCCTGCAGGGGAGGGCAGTTAGGGACAAACAGGTTGGCAGGGGAGCAGTTAGGCATCAATCAGGCTGGCAGGGGAGTGGTTAGGGGGTGATCAGGCTGGCAGGCAGAAGCGGTTAGGGGGAATCAGGCAGGCAGGCAGGCGAGCAGTTGGGAGCCAGCAGTCCTGGATTGTGAGAGACATGTCTCACTGCCCGTTTAGGCCCGATTTCTAAATGGGCAGTTGGACATCCCTCAAGGGGTCCCAGATTGGAGTTGGTGCTGGATGGGCTGAGGGACCACCCCCTCCCCCATGCACAAATTTCATGCACCGGGCCTCTACTCTAGTGTGTGTGTGTGTGTGTGTGTGTGTGTGTGTGTGTGTGTGTGTGTATGGATATATATATATATGCACACATATGAGGCCCAGTGCATGAATTCCGCATGGGTATGGTCCGGCCAGCCTAGCCAGCGGGGAGGGGACATGGGCGATTGGCTGGCCTGCCTGCTGGTCAAACTCCTAGTCGAGGGGACAATTTTCATATTAGCCTTTTATTATATAGGATATACACTGAGGGGCCAGATTATTATGCGTTCCGAGATCATAATAATCTGGCCACTCAGTGTAAGTATGATTTCCCCTAGATTTATTATATTTTTAAAATTATTAGCATTTGATTTTGATGTTACATGATCTAACCAAATATTTTCCTCTTTGATTCAACTATTCCTAGAAAGCCTGACCCTGAGAGAAATGATCATCCCAGAAGTAGGGTATTGGGACTTCTTAAAATAATTAAGACAGTTTGTAAATACTTAGAGTATAAAAGATTTCAGAAGACTGTCACATTGTTCTGGACATTGGGGACATCAAGAGATTATCGTTAAGGCAACAGAGAACCTCATTAGCAAGAGAAGGGGTAGGAACCATGAAGAAATCTTCAAACAGAGCTGATAATATGGCTTTTGAATTCAGTGTGTCCAGGTGACTCTTATCTAAACCAAAACTGACTTTCCAGAATGATGGATGAGAAAAAGAACCAGAAACCAACCATGGATATAATGTAATTCATTTCTAAAACTTTTGCTTCTACAGCAAAAAAAAAATTTAAGCCCAAGATTAGGATCTATGCTTTAAATTATTTGCTTCTTTATTTTTCCACATTTAGTCATTGGAAGAAATCACTCTCCATCATCTTCAGTTACCATTTTTTAAGGATAGACATTTGGTGCATAAAATTCAGACTTTAAGGTCTACAGAGCAATGATTCTCAATACTGGCTACCAATTTGAATCACCTGAAGAGATTTGGAAACACTGGTGCCTAGATTTTACCACCAGACATTCTGATTTCATTAGTCCAGGTGTAGGCAGGGCGTGGGGATTTTAAAATCTCCCCCAGTGTGATCAATGGAAAGCAAACACCAAGAACTGCTAATGTGGAAAACCTATATCAACCTTCTTGCCCAATCATCACATTTTACATATGAAGCCCAAAGTGAACACGTGGCTTTTTTTAAATGTGTGTGTGTGTGTGTGTGTGTGTGTGTGTGTGTGTGTTTTGTGTGTGTGTGTGTGTTTAACCTGGCTTTTTAAATTTTAAAGAACTGTCAAGATGCCAAGCCAAAGCCAAAACCTGTATCCCCTGGTTCAAGACTCTTCCCTGTGTCCTGCTATAATTCATCATTGCTGACTTGCCAACTACCACCAAGGCCTGTTCACCCAACTCCACCTTGACCACTCTCCTAGCCCAGGAGAATGTTTATACTTCTTAACTCAGCCTGAAATACAAAAGCTAAAACATCTTGCAGTTGGGAAGAAGAGTGGACTTATGTGAGAGAAAGGAGGCCACTTAAGACAAGACACAACCAGAAGTTTCAGAAAACAGTCATTAGTCAGTAAAGACCTGACTTTACCCATACACCAACTCAGCAAGCTTCCAAATAAGATCCTTCAACCTTGAATGAAAGGTTGGCATGACAAACAGTTATTAAATTCAAAGAATTGGGGTTGAAGTTGGGCCACGTATATTGACCATTTTCTTAAAAATATCTTATACCTATTCATAATTGGCCTTAGGTCATGATTAGAGAACTGCACAAAGACTTTCAAGAGATTTCCAAAATTGTTTCTTCTATATTTAGGACACTCTGCTGGGATCTCAGTGTATGGCTTTGGCCATAAAATCAGCTACAGAATATAAAAGGAGTTTAGAGACATTTTCTATTGAAAAGAGAAAAATTTACAAAGAAACAATAATCTCTGTCCCCAATTCTCTTCTTTTGTTGGTAAGAGAAGAAATAGGGTAGGAGGGAGTGTCCCCAAACTGTGTTCACTGAACTTTCTTTCCATTGTAAATTTATTAGTGTTTCTTTTTAAAAGCTATTCATGACCACCCTGACTGGGTGGCTAAGTTAAAGAATCGTCTCATACACCAAAAGGTTGTGGGTTCGATTCCTGGTCAGGGCACATACCTAGGTTGTGGGTTATTTTCCCAGTTTAGTATGAGTATAGGAGGCAACTGATCAATGTTTCTCTCTCTCTCTCCCTCTCCCTCCCTCCCTCCCTCCCCCCCTTCCTTTCTCTAAAAAAGTCAATAAACATACTGTTGGGTGAGGACTAAAAATAAATAAGTAAATAAAAAATAAAAAGCTATTCATGACAGTACAAAGTTAAAGTATCTAGATGGACTAGCTTGGCCTTTTAATAAAGCATACTGAATTACTTGTATTCAAGATGGGGATACTGCATGTAGAATTTCCTAGGAAACTCTTGAAGCTCTGGTCTTTTGGGGTAATGTTACTCATGAAGATTCTTTTAATATACCACCTTGTTGTAAGGCAGGTAAACTTAACAAGGTTGATTATAGAGGTGGCCTGTGTAGAATCTGAGAGCTCATGAGAGTTTCAGATCATCTGGTGGTCTTCTGAAATTAAACCTATGAAGAAATTATGTAGGGAGACTCAACATTCCCACCAGCTTTCTCCTCAGACCATCTCATGAGCTCTTGGAGAGGCCTAGCTGATGGTGGAGCGTTGTTCTATTGGAGATGATGGATTTTAATTCACTGGTGCCCTGAATTACAGTCTGTTCTAGCCATTGTAACCATCTCTTGAAACACAGAAAGCAGTGCACCATCTCACCATACTTTTTTGGCATTTTCATGAAAAATGTTAAAGTTATTTGGAGGAGTTCAACCAATGTGGGAAATATTTCTTAATAAAAAATCATTTGTTTCTTGATTTTTAAAAGTTTAGATCAAAGACTAGCAAACTTATTCTGGAAAGGGCCAGAGAGCAAATATTTCAGGCTTTCTGAGCTATAGGATCTCAGTTGCAGCTGCTCACCTCTGCCATTGTAGTATGAGAGCAGCCATAGACATTCATAAAACTGGGTGTGGCTGTGTTCCAACAAAACTTTATGTACAAAAACAGTCAGCAAGCAGGATTTGACTGGATGGGCATAGTTTGTGAACCTCTGGTCTAGGTAAAGATATTTGGTGAGAATGGCCATTGTATGATGAAATATACAGTCTATTTCTCCCAATTCCTGATAAAGGTTAATGGACAAGTATGGGATAAAGATAAGAAGTATCTGGATAAAAATATTTTGAGGGTTGAAAGTTCAGATCAAATAATAATCAAAAACAAAGATCTTTTTTTTTTACCAATCAGTATTTTGAATCCAAACTTGAAACTCTCCTCTTGTTATAAAACAATGTTCCATCTCTTCATCATTCTACCCTAAGTTTCTGATTCCTAGTTGATAGAAATTTATTTTTTTCCTTAGCTTTAGCCCTTCAGTAAAGACATCATGTAAATCCAAAACAAAATCAAGATGATCAAGACAAGGAGGGCCTGGGACTAGAGAAAGATAAGGGTTAGCCTGTAGAAGGAGGTCAAGTTTCCATAGCAATAATGAAATAGTATTCACTTTGTGATTTTAACGCAGGACTGATGCCTCTGTTATCAATGCTAATTGTGATTTCAAACTCATCTACACACATCAGTATCCCATGATTATCTTTAGTGTTCAAAGCTCGCACATAGCATGCTAACAGTTTGGTAAATTCTCCAAAGTGTGTTCAAATATCTCTAGGTTCGAATTTAAACAATATGTCATCCAAAGAACATTTATTCCCCATCATCTGCTTCATGCCAATTTACTGAAATTAGCAGCTTTGGCTTCATTGAGACCCATTTTTGTTAGCAAAACTGAAGAACACGACTGCAGCCAAGTTGGACAAATTCCACATTGAGAATGAGCGCTGATGCCTCTGCAGCAGTTGGGTAATTAGTTAAAAGTTCACGAAAATCATGGCAGACGTGGAAGAGCACGTGGTCCTGTGATTTCACATGGAACCAAGCACTCTGTCATCACTCAGATGTTAAATTAATAAAAAAAGAACATCTTCTGTTCCACAGAAGTTGAACTGCAAGTAAAGCCACATGTTCATTCTTTGGAACCTCCTTTCCATCCTCTCTTTCCACCCAATCTGGTGTGGGAATGTGCTGCTTATCTCAAAATGTCTAATTCTCTGCATTGTATTTTCTATTGTCAAACTCCAGTAAGTAGCTGCTATCTGACAGTAGACATTTGGGTGGGGGAGAGGGGAATACCGTTTTGATGTGCTAAAAATGAAACACTAATCATTATGAACAGGGAAGTCAACACAATTCATGTACTAATTAGCATCGCATATTAACTGATTAAAAGCAAAACACTGCAGCTTGGAGCACTGAGGAAAAGATGACGATAGAGAAGATTATAGGATTAAGCAAGCCATTATTTCTCAGTAAGTGTTTGAACAGCTTGTGGGAGATGCTCCAAGGCTGGCTTTCTCTTCCTATTGAAACCCTGTGTATTTTCTCACCTGTGACTGTTTACAGGCAAGTATCCTGATTTCTGCTACCAAAGGATTTCCACAGAGCAATGAGGGCTGGGCAAAGGTTCCCTTTAATTCCAAATGACAAATACTATGGCTGGGAACTACGGTTCCCCACAGAAGCGTTCCCATGAGGGTCTCACAACACAAACAGGTCCCAGCCCAAGTGTCCCCTACTGGAATTGTGGAGAAACAGGCTAAAATTCCACCTTAGAGCTGAATGTGTCCCAGAGAGCAATGCTCAGCAGCAACCACATCTTCTCTTGCCACAGTGTCCTACTTCTCCCTCTGACACACTTCCTCATCTAAACATAATACAGAGGGTGCCTCTAGCTAGGAATTTCCCAGCAACTGGACTTTCTTGATTCATCCAACATGTTTTCACTGGATGGCTGGTGTGTCCCAAGAGTGAGGCCATAACATTGTATCCATAGTACATATTGAGTTCTTCAACACCGCTCCCCAGCTAGACTGACATTCCCAGGAAATATTATGTGATACATGGGGCCAATGAAAGCACTTCTTCCTGGCTATTAAAGCTTATCTAGATGTTCCCCCATCCAGTCCTTTAGATTCAGATGGAAGATATATCAACCATCTGAACCCAAGGTTAAAAGCTAAATAAGGCAGCCCTCCACATGCTAAAGGCAGGGAGACAGTTTCATTTCTAAGCACCCAATTATCTCTAAGAGGTAAAGTGCCCAAACAACCATGTTGGTTTTAGAGAACATAGCCTCCCCCAAGACTCAGTTCATCTCTGTTCAAGTTGGCTGTGCCTTCCCTCCATCCTCCTCCTCCGCTCCTGGACTCTGGCTGGCTTTCCCAGTTTGAAATCTCCTGCAGCATTTCTGGTAATCTACAACGCTTATCAACCAGCCTCCTTGGGGGCATATTGAATATCAGACAAAAACACTGCAGAATTGGACAAGCAATTATTTAGTTCTACAATGATTCCTAATGATGAGAGCAAGCCGATTTTCCCTCGCGGCACTTGGGGATGATGAGGAAAAACTGAGATGAGCTCACCAGTCGTTACTTGACTTTCAGCGGTCTGGGGACAGAATGTGCTCTGCAAGCTGCATGGTCCAAAGAATACAAAAAGAGACAGAAGCCAGCGTGGCCCTTATGCTGAGTTTAATTGGCCTTTTACGAAATCATGCTATTCAAGATCTTCTCTCCAGTTGTTTTCTCCAAGCTGGCTCTTTGCCTGCTCTATCACTGAGCAAAGGAACTCCGTGGACACATGAGTTGAAGAGTCAGACAATAATTAGAGGAAGCCTGTGACTGAGAACCTTAGGTGATAGCCATTCATCCAGAAAGCACATATTGGCTGCTGTAGCATCTTAATTGGGCCCTGTATATGTATGAGATGAGCTGAGCCTTCCATTTCAGATTTAACAATGCCCGGGAAGCTTGGCGTCCAGCCACTGCCTGAAGAGGCCATGTCTGAGCCACATCCCTATGGCATTTGTAAACCATCTGCCTTGTCACAGCCATCAAAGAAGGTCAATTGGCCACCACGCCATATGCTGAGTCTTCTAATATTTCATTTTCCATTCTTTTTCCCTTAAGGCAATCATATTGTGTCACACTAAGAGTTTAGCAACACCTACCCCACTATTTTGGAGGACAGATGCAATGATTTTTTTCATTTACATATTCATTCAACAAATAATTACAAGGCATTGAACATGGTACCAATGATGCAGCAATAAATAAGACAAAGAGCTTGTATTCTAGTTGGGGAGACAGATGATGAGCAAATAACGAGTGTGATGAAATCTCATTTTGAAAGAGTTGCATTAATACAAGATAAGACTCATCATGAACTTGACATCAAGTTTATAGTCAACAGACCTGGTTGCAGAGAATAATCCAAGGAAAGTGTTCATATAGATTCTGCAAATGATACTTTGTTTTCTCTACTAGATTAATGATTTTGATTCTTGGATTTGCTATGGCAGATTTCTCCCTGGGTCATAAAACATTTCCCTTTGCAATGACTATGATGGCTACTGCCACTCTTTTTCTTATCATTTTTATTGTAGTAAATGTTGATGTATGCTGAGAGCTGGAGGAATTCACTGCTCCCCAAATAGAAGAATCATGCACATGGAAGTGCAGAATCGAGCACATTGAAATTTAGGCATTAGCAATGGAGAAACCAATGGTCAGCATTTGCCCATAATCTTAACTGGAACCTGGATATCTCTAGGCCTTTGGACCTTTTTAAAGTTTCTTGAGCATTTTACTTACAAAATAAACACTGGTTTTTAAAAGTTAAAAAAAAAAAAAAGAGTGTGATGAGAAAACCTGCTAGCAGCGACTTTAGGAAGTCCACAACGTCAGTTTGAGACCTCATGGTTATTGGGTTAATCCCTCATCCTGCCCAAGAAAGGGAGACTTCATTGGGGTTGGTAAAACTCTCCTTCCTCCAACGGCTCTAGTTGGGACCCATCTCTGGCTCTGGCTGCCATCTCTCATTCAAAATAAGTTCCATCCCTGATAGAAGCCTGAAGTTGCTGGACCAGGAGAGGCTGAGGGCAGGAACCCCATGGACACGCTGCTTCTGCCTTTGCCTTCTGAACAGCAACCAAGGCTGCCTCCCCTCAAGTCAGCCACCAATGGAGCCACCCTCCTTCTCCTCAACTCTGATTCAGAGAAAGAGAGGAACAGCCAATTAACCAAGAAGTTTCTCTGTGAGGGCTCTGAAAAAGGAATCCTTCTGACCATGAATCCTCATATCACACTATTATTATTAGCCATCATCCTTGAGAATTTTCCACCATGAAGAGCAAACACCATAAACAGAATGAAAGAAGCATTGTCTGTATCTAAGCATACCTCCTAAGGGTCTGCACTGTACTAATTTTGCATCAACAGGGGTCACTCACTAACTCTTCAATTGATTAGGCTATGGGGTAAGTTATTCTAAACAGACATAAACTTAGATCACTTCATAACAAGGATATATATGTGCTTTGTTTCTTTTTAGACAATTTTGTTCTCTAAAAAGGCTAGTGGGGAAAGCCAGTTTTAAAATGCTTGGAAACTTTTATCCATTTGGAAGTAACTTTATGTTTCAGACTCACTTTGTGACTTGAATATATTTTCAAAAATATTTTAACATCAACTGCCCCATTTGTTTCAAACTGGAAAGCTCAATGTTCCCATCAAACCCTTCCACAAAAGATATACTCTGTAATCTCATGTGCATAAGCTAACTCCCCAAAATAGGATTGTTAAAGAAAATATAGGTTACTCAATTAAATTTTAATTTCAGATAAACAACAAATCTTAACTTTTAGTATAAGACTGTTTCAAAAATTGCACGGGGGATGCTTATACTTAAAAAGTATTCATTGTTTATCTGGTCTGTGTTTTTATTTGCTAAATCTGGAAACCCTATCCCAAAGAAAAGGTCTGAATCCCTCACAGTCTCCATCACCACTCACCACATTCACCACCTTCATTCCATTCCTGATTGAAGCCCAGTCTTCAAAAGTAAATGGGAAGCCAGGTCGTGTGCTCAGTGGTTGAGCGTCAAGCTGTGAACCTGGAGGTCATGGTTCAATTCCTGGACAGGGCACATGCCTGGGTTGCGGGCTCCATCCCCAGTAGGGGGTGTGCAAGAGGCAGCCAATCAATGATTCTCTCTCATCACTGATGTTTCTATATTTCTCTACCTCTCCCTTCCTATCTAAAATAAATAAAAATATACTTTTTAAGTAAATGAGAATACCGATAAATATTGAGAAAAAATTATAAATCACTTGGTATTGAAGATGATTGAAAAATACAGTTGCCACTGGTTGGGAAAACAGGGAATTAGGTAACTTGTGTAAAATCTACATATGCATACTAAACAACATGCTCACTTTCAAAAACTTGTGCCATAATTAATGTATATAAACCTTGCACAATTGAAACCTATATATATATATTTTTTTTTTTTTTGGAGTGCTTAAGCCATAAAAAGTAATTCTTAAATTTCCAATTTTTTTTTTCTAAACATTCTTTTATTGATTTCAGAGAGGAAGGGAGAGGGAGAGACAGATAGAAACATCAATGATGAGAGAGAATCATTGATCGGCTGCCTCCTGCATCTCCCTCCCCCCCCCCACCCCCACCCCGGGGATGGAGCCCGCAACCCGGGCATGTTCCCTTGACTGGAATCAAACCCAGAACCCCTCAGTCGGCAGGCTGATGCTCTATCCACCAAGCCAAACCAGCTAGGGCAATTTCCAAATTCTTAATAGCTACGGGGACCATGTTCACATTTTGTTTGGATATTTCAATTAATTTGCTTAATCTCACCTAATCTATTTTCTCTCTCTCCCTCTAGTTACCTGAACAAGAATAAATATCTGTCAGTTATTGACAAAGATGCATTTGGAGGAGCATACAGTGGACCAACCCTGCTGTGAGTAAGACGAACAAAAGAATATATCCATCTATTTTTTTCTTTTCTTTTTCTGGACGAGAGGTAGGCATTAGGAGGAGCAGCTGTTTGTGGGTAGGGAATGTTGTTGATTTGGGCAAAGACTTCTGCTAGTACTTTTCTGCCCAGCTGTATAGGCTATTGTTTGGAAGAAAGCCCTTGTTCTTTGAGACTCAGAAGGCCCCACACTCCACTGTGCCATCCTGATGCCTGATCAGGCAGCCACTTTGGTGTGGATATGCCTGGGAGGCCCTCTCATGGGGAAAAAACAGACATTTTTGAACAGCTGCTGTTTGCAAAATTCTGAGACATGAGGTCTGCAAATAGGTGGCAAGCACTCTAGTTTGCACAAAAACTTAGGTGCACAATGCCTGGCACAAAGAAGGAAGAGTATAGGTGATAGTTGTATTCATATCTGGAAGAACTTATTGTTGGGGAAGATGGGATGTGAACGTCATGGAGAAACATCATGGAAAAAGTACCTATTTTTGAATTTCCTCTAATGTACACCTCCATGTCCAACATTGATCAAGTTCTGTCAATTCCATCTCCCTCTGGCCTCTCCATCAGTGCCGTCTTCCCCCCCGCCCCCCTTGGTTTGGCCTTAGTTTAGAAACTCATTGAGTATCTAGTCAAGTCCCTGCCAATGGAGCACAGCACCTCAGGAGAAGCACCAGTCAATCAGTAGAGATCAAAGGAAATAGTAGAGGCTCTGTGTATATTTATGCTTTTAAAAAGTAAGAACAAATTAAGTGTTACTAATATTTTTATATACAGACTAGAGACCCGGTGCACAAAATTTGTGCTCGAGGGCAGGGGTGGGGGTTGAGGGGTCGGGAGGCGTCCCTCAGCCCAGCCTGCACCCTCTCACAATCTGGGACCCCTCAGGAGATGTTGGGCCTAAACCAGTAGTTGGACATCCCTCTCACAATCCAGGATGCTGCATGCACCGGTGACCATACTTTTCATACAGGTGAAAGGCATCTTGCTGTTGTATAGGCATCTACTTTTTTTTGCCCTAATTATAAAAAGTAGTACATTACATGATCCTTCTGAGGCAGTAGTACCATTTTCCCCATCTTATGGGTGAAAAAACTGAAGCAGAGAGAAGTTAAGTAATTGGCTTTGTCACACAGTTATAAGTTTCAGAATCCGGGCTGACCACAAAATGTGCAAGCCAGAGTCCATGCATGTCATCATTGCATCATCCTTTTTTTTCAATGTTAGAGTAGCCTCGCCAGGTTTTAATTTTTAAATCTAAGAGACTGTTCCCAATACATAGGGTAGGGTCCCTAGGCCTGGCTGGTGATCAGGGCCATCTGTGGGGTGACCAGCAGGTGGGGCAATTTGGGGGGCCCCCACTGGCACCCACCTGCTGGCTGGCCCCACCCTTCCCACCCCCCCCCGCCGCCACCACCGGTCACCTCCCTCTCGGGGGGCAGTGCATGTCATAGCCACCTGTCATTCGACCGGTTGTTCCTCCATTCAGTCGATTTGCATATTAGGGGTTTTACTATATAGGATGACCACTATCCCTCAAGTGTCAGGTAGGGCAGTGATTCTCAACCTTTCTAATGCCACAACCCTTTAATACAGTTCCTCATGTTGTGGTGACCCTGCTAGCGGTTCTCAACCATCGGAAAACACAGATATTTACATTATGATTTATTAACAGTAGCAAAATTACAGTTATGAAGTAGCAACGAAAATAATTTTATGGTTGGGGGTCACCACAACATGAGGAACTGTATTAAAGGGTCACGGCATTAGAAAGGTTGAGAACCACTGAGGTAGGGAATGGATGCATCCAAGAAAACAGTGAGTGATCCACAGTGTCAAAGACTTATCCTCACTCTCACTTTTAATAATTCTACTTCACTTTTAGATTAAATGCACCTACTTACTTGGAATTATGGCCTTTTTCTCTTAATGCATAGGTTCCATGAAAGAGGGCAGAGTGACCCTGAAAATCTGTATTACGTGGAGATTCATTGTAAATTCACGGCAAATACTTTAAAAAGTTTTATGCATTCTTCTTTTTACAAAAATACAAGTGAAAAAAATAGGTGTTGACCTTTTCTGTGATTTTTTTTTTAACCTGAGAGCTATATATTTTTTAATCTTCACCGGAGAATATGTTTTTATTGATTTTTAGAGAGAGAGGGAGAGAGAGAAAGTGACTCAAACCCACAACCTAGGTATATGCCCTGACCGGGAATCTAACCTGCAGACTCCTTTGGTGTACAGGATGACATTCCAACCAACTGAGCCACCTGGCTAGAGCCTAAAAGATATTTTTGAAAGATATCTTTAACTACTCCTTTAAGATAAAGGTGATATTTCACCAATGAATGAGAAAGGTTGTTGCTTTTCTAAAGAAATTTGTGATTTGGAAAGAGCCTTTAGAACAGGTATTTGAAAACATTTCCATGCTATGTGATTTTCCTGGTGAAAATGGTGAATGTCACTTATAAAAATTCTATTTTGTTAAAATCAGACATTAAAGTTTAACCTGCATTTAAATCTTCCCATGAAAACGAAGTTGCTCAAACTAAACAGTGAAGTAGTTGACTTACATTCCAGTACAAGCTTCTGACCTTATCAAAGACTCATAGAAACAGCCAAAGGGCACCACACCTTCAGCAGTGCTGGTCTAGCTGACAAGAGCCTCCAAATCGCCCCTGGCCTTCCCTCTTGGTTCCACCAAGAAGGAGAAAAGCGAGGAATTCAGAAGCAGCGATCAACACAGGAGAGAAACAAATGTAATTCCCAGGATGACCAAAAAGGCAGAGCCTGGGAATCTTGAGACTAAGGTGTCCATATCAGAGCTAGAGGATGGAGGACACCAAAAGAAAGTTCTAGAAACAAAAAAGGGGTTGATTGATAGATTATCTGACAAGACTGACCGTATGAAAACCTGGTTTGAGAGGTGTTTTACACAACTTTAGAGCACGTGGCAAGACTAAGCAAGAGGTCCACTCAAACCAAGATACGTTAATAAAAAAAGAAAGACAGACATCTCATGAAGAATCAAAAGAGTTACATAAAAAAGAAATTAAATTACAATATGCAGAGTTGTAATAACTAAAATACTGATTATGGGTTTATCCAAATATGTCCTCAGACTATTTCAGGAGAGTAGAGGGGGTGTCAGGTAAGGTGTATGTGTAGGGTGAGGAAAGCTAAATCCTCATCTTCATGGTAGCAAGTCAGTGGGTGAATCAAAAGCCAATACATGGAGAAATATTTCCAATTATGGAAAAAATATCATAAGTTAGGAGTGGTTGCTTCTTCAAAAAGCGGAATGCTGGGAGAGGCGACACAGAGGTTTGCCATGGGGGTTATCAAGTTTCTAGTGTAATTTGCTTTTTAAAAAATAGGTCCAGTCCTGGCTGGGTGGCTCAGTTGTTTATAGCATCACCCTGGACACCAAAAGGTTGCAGGTTCGATTCCCAATCAGGGCACATACATAAGTTGCGGGTTCGATTCTTGCACATACGGGAGGCAACAAATTAATGTTTATATCTATCTATCCATCTATCTGTTTATCTATCTATCTCTCCCTTCTTCTCTCCTTACAAATCAATAAACATATCTTCAGGTGAGAATAAAAATAAAAAGTGGGCCCATGAATAATTTTAATAAAAATAAAAATTAAATCGAGGGAAAAAAAAGACACCAGTATAGGAAGAGAGGACAATGGGGGTGGCAGCATCTGAGAGGCCAATAGAAGGAAAGGTAGAAATGAACAAAGATAAGCCCAGTCTCATTCTTCAAATTCCAAGCACAGTTTTCTTAAAATTCATTTAACTAAGTATGCACTAAAGTAACATCACTTTAATTCTTGTGTTGAACTTTTGTCAAAATCTTCGTTACTTTATTTTCCACATACTTCCTCCTGAAGACTAGACTTTAAGATCCTAAAGAAAATGGATTCTTATATACTTTTTGTAATCCCCTACTTCAAAAGAGAAGAAAGCAAGTACTCAGTAAATATTTGACAAATTGAAACTGAAAATCAAATAACCATGATTAAGTTGGGATTTGATGTAAAAGCCAAACTTGGAAAAGCTTAAACTTCATCTAGAAAGAGAACTGAATGGCATAGGTATTTCTGCCTCCTAAAGGTAATTATGACAGAATACAGTCATCTCTAAAGTTGGCAAAAACAAACTTGCCCACTTAGTTTACCACCTTTTGCCAAAGTTAAATTATAAAAGAATCTAATTTTAAATAGATGCCACAGCTAAAGTAAGATCTATTTTCCAATCTTCGGTATTTTTTTTTAAAGCCTTCTTTATTTAATAACATTCTTAGTTATTGATTTTTAATCAACATATGCAATCTCATTTTCTATTTTTATACTTTCTATTTTTTACTATCTTCTTTTCTTTTAATCTTATTTTGAAAGCACTCTTGGTGTTTATTTTCCCAAAGGATTATAAACCCTGAAATGCAATGCCTTCTATAATAACCAGCGTTCGCTAAGGTCTAAATTACGTAACCCACACTAATAAGATTAACTTACTGTTAAAAATGACTATATTATTACAGTCCCACTTACTATTATAAGTATCTCCTAAGAAGGGAAAATCTACACTAATAAAAGAGAAACATGCAAATTGACCATACCTCCACTAAACCCACAAGCCACGCCCACAAGCCAATCAGGAGTGAGTATGCAAATTAACCCAACCAAGATGGCTGCAGCCATGGAGCAAGCAGGAGGCTTGGGTTTCCCCAGCAATGGAGGAAGCCAAGCTTCCCGCCCACCTTGGCTGGCCCTGGCCTCTGCTCAAGGCTACAAAGTTTCAATTACAGAAGATAAATAAATCCCAGATACCAGGCCTCCGCTTGGGTCACCGGGGGGTGTGGCCAGCCTGCAAACCACCACAGGCCCCTTGCCCAGGCCTCCCCATGCCCCAAGGGAACCCCCACCCTGATCCAAGATACCCTTCAGTGCAAACCAGCCGACCCCCACCCATGCACCAGGCCTCTATCCTATCTAATAAAAGAGTAATATGCAGATTGACCATCACTCCAACACACAAGATGGCTGCCCCCATGTAGTCAAAGATCCTGCCCCCATGTGGACACAAGATGGCTGCCTCAAGATGGCCAGCAGGGGAGGGCAGTTGGGAGGGACCAGGCCGGCAGAGGAGGGAAGTTGGGGGCAACTGGGCCTGCAGAGAAGAGCAGTTGGGGGGGACCCAGACCTGCAGGGGAGGGCAGTTAGGGGTGACCAGGCCTGCAGGGGAGGGCAGTTAGGGGCAATCAGGCTGGCAGGTGAGTGGTTAGGGGGTGACCAGGCTGGCAGGCAGAAGCAGTTAGGGGCAATCAGGAAGGCAGGCAGGCGAGCAATTGGGAGCCAGCAGTCCTAGATTGTGAGAGGGATGTCCGACTGCCCGTTTAGGCCCAATCCTGGTAGTATTGGGCCTAAACGGGCAGTCGGACATCCCTCTAGGGGACCCAGATTGGAGAGGGTGCAGGCTGGGCTGAGGGACACACACCCCCATGCACGAATTTCATGCACCGGGCCTCTAATCTCGTATAATATCCTTGAGTTTGCATTACATGTATCAATAAAAAATAAACTTCAAAATTAACCATTGTTCTTTGCACTGATCAAACTAATCATTTGAAAAATCTAAGGGTCATGGCTCTGCCACCTTGGTGTACAGAAAAAATAATCCTTTTTATGTTTTTCTTTCTGACTCAATGATCATCACAAGATCATACTGTTAGATGGCTGAAGAAGTGTAGCAGGGTTCTTTTGGGCATTCCTAAAGTGCACAGGAGTGTTGAATACATGACTTTCTAGGTTGCTCATTTTTTATTGAGGTACAATTTATATACAATAACATGCACATTTCTCAAGTGTAAAATTTAATGAGTTTTAGCAAAACTATGCCACTCTATCCCAGTAAAGGCTTAAAACATTTTCTTCACCCAGAAAGTTCCCTCATGCCCCACCATCCTATAGACACCTACCTACATAGCTTATTATTTTTCTAGTGTAAAAATCTACAAATAAAATTGTTAGGTCACAGGATACATGTATATTTAACTTTATAGGAAATACTGCAAAACTTGCCCAGAATGGTTGTCCCATTTTCTGTTCTCACCAGTGAGGTCTAAGAGTTGCAGGTTGGCAAACCCATTGCATTACCAATCTTTTTTATTCTAGCCATTTAATGGGTATAAAGTGCTATCTCATTGTGGTTATACTTTGTGTTCCCTGATTATTAATGATGTTGAGCATTTCCTGTACTTATTAGCCATGTGTATATTTTCTTTTGCAAATGTCTGTTCAAATATTTTAACCATTTTAAAAATTGTGTTGTTTTGTCTTTTTATTATTAAGTTGTTAACCTGGGTAAAATTTTTGGCCTAAATAAAATCAGTTTTAGTCATAACTACTAGCTCTCCCCCATCCTCTCTCCCTTTTCTCTTCCCTTTCTAAGACGAAATGGCTAATCTGAAACAAACCCGTGCAAGGTGTGCATTTACTTACTTTTTCTACAGGCATTTTACTGAGCACCTACTGAGTGCCAGGAAAGTTAGAAGGGTAAGACACAACCTCTGCTTTTAAATAGATTACAATCAAATTTGGGAGAAATGGAAATAGGTAACTGCACTGTGAATTTAATATAAAAAGAGCCATAAGAGACATTAGAGAATCAAGATTATCATTTCTGGTTAGGGTAACCAGCAAAGGCCTCATTTAGGAAGGTGATATTTGAGATGGTCTTCAGATGAGGGGTAGAATGACAACAGAGATAGAATTATAAGAGAAAGAAAAAGAGATAAGTCTAAGGAAGACATAGGATGTGTTCAAAGAACCAAGAGAGAGAGAGAAAGAGAGAGAGAGAGAGAGAGAGAGAGAGAGAGAGAGAGAGAAACTGGCAGTTCCAAAATAGTCACAAGGATAAACAGCATAGGGAATATAGTCAATAATATTATAATAACTACGTATGATGTCAGGTGGGTATTAGACTTATCAGGAGAATCACTTCATAAGTTATGTTAATGTCTAACCACTAGGCTGTACACCTGAAATGAATATAATATAAACTGTAATTGGGAAAAAGAGAAGAAAAAAGAAAAGGAAAATATAATTTGGGCTGAAGAATAGTGTCTCAAAGTATGTTGTGCTGAAATCATATTGTGAGGAATATGACCTGGCTCAGCAGGCGGGCTGACCCACTGAAGGGTTACCATGGATATATTACTTACGGTTGCATAACCTGTTACAGTGTGTGGCTCTCTTCAACTCACCCCCATGCCTTCTTTCCTTTGCCTCTGCCCTCCCTCAGCCCTGACTCTATTAGTCCTGGATACCTCTGTCCCAGCCACTGCCTCGGGACTGCTCTGGGCCTCCCGGCTATTTGGCAGGCATTGGACCTCCCTCAGGGGACAGGAAATCAAAATCGAGCCTGAAGACCTAATACCTGGAGTTCCTTGTCTTCCTTTCTGTGTTTGCTGAGCAGAGCCTTCAGAGCAGCTCTCTTAGAAGGAAGGGAACCTCCTAGGGGTGGGAACCAGAGGAGGTTTGTCTGCAAGGCTGCTCTGCTCATGGACTGTGAAATGAATTAGAGATAAACAGACTTTGGCAGTTCCCCTTTGGGCACCAGCCAGACTATGCCAAGGGGCTGAGTTACCGAGGAGGCAACCGAAGCAGGTTGTCCTTCCTTGGTCACACGTCTTCAGAGGCCCAGCAAAGGAGAGGGCCTGAGACCATTTTGTGGAGTCTATGAGAGTTTCGAGGGAGGTCACAGAAGAATTTGAAGAGAAAGAACAGACAATTACCTTTCCAGAATTGTCTGCATGCTGGCTTCTTGCTGGGAACCAGAGGATGGTCAGTCTAGCCCTAGGAATCTTCAGACCAGAGAAGTTGTGTCGACAACTCAAGTTAATTGATCAATAACATCTTTTACTTCCATAGCCACCAATATGAGAAAAACAGGAAGGTTGCTTTTTATAACTACTGAGAAATTTACATAGCATTTCCCAACGAGGGGGCTGGCTCTTGGTGGGAGAGATAATGGAGCTATTGCAAAGATCCTCAAAGTCATACAAACCTTTGCAATTCTTCAATTAACTAAAAGTACAACTAGTATCATCCTCAAAGGGTTTTTACTTTCAAAAATAGAAGTTCTGCAGAGCACTGCCATTATTTTCATCTCTATCTCCCTTCACTTCCTCGGTGATCTCATCCAGTCCTTTGACTGCCTAATGCCTATGCTACCCAAATAGAAATCTCCAATTCAGACAACTCTCCCAAATTCCAGACTTTTCAATACACTGCCTACTTGACAATGCCTTTTGGATGTCTCATAGGCATCTCAAATCTGATCTGTCTGAAACTGAATCTCTGATCATTCCTTCCAAACCCGCCTTGCCTGCAGCCTTCCCCATCTCAGGAAATGACACCTCCACCCTTTTAATTGCAGACCTGAAATCCTGGAGTCATTCTTAACTTTTCTCTTTCTTTCATACCCTATATCTAAGCCATTAGAAAATCCCATTGGCTCTATCTTTTAAAGCTATACAAACGCCAACCATTTTCAGCATCTCCACTGCTATCATTCTTGTCCAAGGCATCATCCTCTCTATTGTTGGTATCCTTGTTTCCACTCTTTGTTCTCTTTGGTTTACTTTCAAAACAATAACCAGATAGATCCTTTTAAAATTAGTTAGTTTGTATCATTCCTTTGAAGGCTTATGATCTCACTCTGATGAAAGGACCAAGTACTTTTGATGACCTACAAGACACACATGATATGGCCCCCCATTACCTCTCCGACTTCTTCTCACACATTTCCTAACCTCCTTAAACCCCCTCCCCTAATACCACTGTCTCAGCTCCAGCCACCCTGGCCTCCTTGCATGCTCAAACACACCAAGGTGCACTCTCACCTCAGGGCCTTTGCACTGGCTGGTGTCTCTGCTTGCAATGCTCTTCCCCAGATATCAGCATGGCTCTCTTGCTCACCTCCTTCAGACCTCTGCTTAGCTGTCTCCTCAGTGAGGCCTTCCTTGACAGCCTCCATCATCTCTAATTATGACCACACTTCTGCGCTCTTCCTTTCTTCTTCTCTATAATTCTTTTCCCATGATACTAATAGTTATCGGCTAACATTCTGCAAGTTTTACTTTTTTTTCAAATTCTCTCTCCTCTATAGAATGTAAGCATGAGAAGAATAGGAATATCTGCATTTTAGTTTACTGCTATAGCCCAAGAATCTAGAATTATACCTAAGACATAGAAAGCAATGAATACTTATTGAATGAATGCATATTGTGTTTTTAAATTCTTTTAAACAAATAATTAGATAAGCTCACCACCTTGAACTTACAGGTCTTACACTCTTAAGTTATTTTTAATTTAGTATTAATAATGTATTAAACTGCCTTTTAAGCAGTAAATTAATCTTCTTTCTGCTCATAGATGCATTTCATCTACCAATTTACAGATGTGGCTACACATTCATAATGATCAGCTTCTACACAGTGACCTTTAGAAAACCCACATTCATTACAAGCAAGCATAACAGACGCTTACATTGCTGCAGAAACACTGGCAAGCCAACTGGTGCTTATTTCATTTGCAATTAAATTCATCAAAGGTTAATGTTAAATAATGATGACAAAAAATGGGGAAAACGGAAATTGTTCTATTGTTTGGATATGCTACTGTACATAATTGCTTCTGAGGAGCAATTTGTTCTTCCTGTGACATCAAATATCAGTTGACTCTTTTTTATTTTCTAGAATCATAAAATTGGGTGACCTTCTTGTCTTGTATGTAACTCTATAGGCCTCCCTCTCTCTAAATTCAGGTCCTGTTAGTTTCATTGGACACTTAACTTGAGATGGTTCCCATGACCTAGACAATTAGATTTCAAAGTGTCTGCCAGGCTAGCCTCCGCTGCATGCTGTTTTGTGAGTAAATACTTGCTAGATACAGATTCTCATGAAGCTTAGTGCCCATCATGTAATGAACTCTGTGCAAAGTGCCAGAGTCAATAAGAGAGAGGGAGGCCCTCCAGCTTGTAGGTTTCCATCCATGTGGCTACATTCACAAATTCAAAATCCCTTAACTGCTGATAGCTACTCTCCTTTGTTTTATTCTGAAAACAAAATTTAACTACATTTTGAAGATATTATTTCATAAAAGAAAGTACACTAATAAGAAATTCTAGATTCAAAGAGGTCCAAAAATTTAGATGAATGAGAAAAAAATACAGCTTCAGATAATTTAAAATGATCCTGCCCTATTGAATTGTAGGATTTCTACAGCTGAGGCTCTTCCTCCATCAATTCCAGAGTTGGCAGACTCTGTCGAGTAGCTCAGTTCTCAGCAAGTATTTGTTCTAAGCTCTGCAGTCTTATGTGTTAAATGAAGTAATTAAAAGTTGAAGATGACAGCATATAGTCCAGGGCCTGTTTCCTGGAGCAGTTCCCTATTGCTGGAGAAGGAGAGAACTGCCCCGGATCCTTTCAGGATTAATTTGTTCGAAAAGGAAATAACAGAAAAATACTCAACATGCAAAAGTCTTGTGAAGAAAATGAAGGAGAAGCACAGAACATGCCAATGACCCAGGAGGACCACCCTTCAGAAGAGGTACCACAGGAGGCAGAAGGCTTAGGGAAAAAATAAGAGTAAGAAACAAGTTTGTGGTGATGCATTTGAAGCAAAGACATTCACACAACGATCCTTATCCTGAGTGCTTTAAGCCTTAATTTTTTCTCTCTCTCTCTCTCTCTCTCTCTCTCTCTCTCTCTCTCTCTCTCTCTCTCTCTCGCTTGCTTTGTTGGGTAGTAAAATCTAGCCCCTGCTTTCTTTCTGTTCACATTTTCTGAGGTAACTTTTACCTTCGTTTTACTTTTAATCATCTGGTGGAATTTTGTTTTAGGTAGTTTCCTTGTTGCCAGCATTTTGTATTTTGACTCATTCTCCAGGTCTGTTTTTCAATTGGGAAATTTCACCCAAATGCATAAAAATATGTCTATTCCAGGGTGCCCTTGGTGGTCCCTCGGATCTGTCTCTTGCTTCAACAGTATTTGAATGAAACAAACCAAGGGACGCCAACCCAGCCTTCGACCACCCACTAACCTCTTCTCCAGTCACCACCTTGGGAACCACCTCAGCCATCCTCAGCCTCTGAGACCAGGCAACACCATTTTTTGTTTTTTGTTTTTCTACCTTAACTCCTTATTGCTGAACAACCATGAGCTCCCAAATTCGTCAGAATCATTCCCGTGGGTGGAGGCTGCCGTCAACAGCCTGGTCACCCAGCATCTGCGGGCCTCCCGCACCTACCTCTCCCTGGGCTTCCATTTCCACCATGACCATGCAGCTCGGGAGGGCCTGGGCCACTTCTTCCACAGGTTGGTGGAGCAGAAGCGCAAGGGAGCCCAGCTTCTCTTAAAGATGCAAAACCAGCTCGGTGGCCACATTCTCTTCCAAGCCTTCCCAGGATGAGTAGGGTAAAACCCAGGACACCATGGAAGCTCCATGGTCATGGAGAAGAACTTGAACTAGGCCCCTGTGGATCTGCATGCCCTGTGTTCTGCCCACGCAGATGCCCATCTCAGCAGCTTCCTGGAGAACCACTTCCTGGATGAGCAGGTGAAACACATCAAGAAGATGGGTGACACCTGACTCACCTCCACAGGTTAGGCTGGGCGAGCATCTCTTCAAAGGCTCACCTTCAAGCACGACTAGGAGCCTTTAGAGCCCAGAGCCTTTGAGGGACCCCTCTGCATCTCCCTGGTGTCTGGTTTTTGCCTGAGCCTCTCCCTGAAATCACTAGTCATTCTTTTAACCACTCTGGAGCTCTCCTTTGTATTGGACCAAATGGAAACAATAAAGCTTTTTGCAGCAAATAATAATGATAATAAATAATACAATGTTTATTCCATATTGTGAAGTAAAATATAGCAAGTTACAAAGCAGCATGTTTAGTAATAGCTCACATATGTAGGGTAAAAGTTTGTGTGTGTGTACATGTGTGGATACATACACACATCAAAAACTTAATTGTGCTTAATGAGCAGTTCATTAAACCCATTGCTGTGCATTTTATTTTTGCTTATATGTATTTTTAATGAACACATGTCACAGACAGAGTGAAATTTTTTTTTAATTTCTTTATTAATTAAGATATTACATATGTGTCCTTATTCCCCCATTACCCCCCACCTCCCATTCATGCCCCCACCCTCCTATTGTCTCTGTCCATTGATTAGGCTTATATGCATACATATAAGTCCTTTGGTTGATCTCTCCCCCTTACCCCCACTGTCCCCTACCTTCCCTGAGGTTTGAAGTTTTGATTGATGTTTCTCTGTCTCTGGATCTATTTTTTTTCATCAGTTTATGTTGTTCATTATATTCCACAAATGAGTGAGATCATGTGATATTTATCTTTCCCTGCCTGGCTTATTTCATTTAGCATAATGTTCTCCATCTCCATCCATGTTGTTGCAAATGGTAAGAACTCTTTCTTTTTTACCGCACAGAGTGAAATTTTTTAATAAGTAAGAGAATCAAATAATTTGCAATCAGCTTATAAGGGCAATGGGGGTGCCTAAACTCTTGATGAGATAACTATCCTATATAATAAAAGCCTAATATGCAAATCGACCAAACGGCAGAACAACCGGTGGAATAACTGGTTGCTATCATGCACACTGACCACAAGGAGGCAGACGCTCAACGCAGGAGCTGCCCCCAGCCTGCAGGCCCCAGGCCAGCCAAGGCGGGTACCAGCAGGGGCCCCCTGATGGCCCCACCGGTGGCCCCACAGATTGGCCCTGATCGCCAGCCAGGCTTAGGGACCCTACCCATGCACGAATTTTGTGCACTGGGCCTCTAGTTAAAATATAAACCTCAAATCACCTCTGCATATCTTAGCCAGAGGAATAAAACTGGTAATTATTACAGGGAAAAAAAAGTCAAAGATAATGCATTCAGCATAACCTTTTATTCCCTCTGCCTCCTGAAATCTCCCTAAAAAGATGGAAAATGAAATTTTAATATACATAAATCCACAAGGACAAAGAGGCAGGTGAGGCACATCAGTAGTATGGAGAGCTACAGAAAAGCTAGAGGACAAGGAAGGTGAAACTTGGAGTACTCATAAGAGCATACAGTCAGAGGCAGCTGCCTTGTCCTGCAGAATCTCTGAGGGGGATGAGGTTTAGAGGTGATGGGTGTGGCATGGGGCAAGAGTTAGACATGGGACTAAAACAGAAGAATTTATTGAAGGTCTATAACTGGAAATGTTAATCCTCTACCCCAGTCATACAAAATGCCTGCAACAGCCAAGTACATCTCCTCTAGGCTGAGATTTGAGGTCTCTTTTCTGAAGAAGTTGAATAACTCTAAAACAAAAAGACCTCCGCATTGATATTTTAGGTCCAACAGCACAATGGCCAGGTCCCTACACAATTGTCCTAAAGCAAAGTCTGCACATGGACAAGCTCCCAATCTGCTTTTCGGTGACTCACTCTTAAGCATGAATGTGCCACCAACTATCACTAGCCAATGATTGCTTCTAATGAAAGATTGAAACCAAGATAAACAAATGTGGAGGAAGGAGGGTTCCTCTTCTAAAAAGCTTGAACTTCATTCTATAGACATCTGAGGAACCATGGGCTTCAAACTAGGGAGCAATATAATAAGATCCAAGTTTTAGAAAGAACATTTTGCTCCAAGTCTGAAAGTGGGATTAGTAGACTTTCTGGGAGACCAGTCAACAAATTTTTGCAAAATTCGATGAAATTCAATTCAGACCTAAACTAAGGTGGTAGTAATGAGAACCATGAGACTGTAGACATATAAACAGTTGAGCTGACATCTGATCAGGGGGGTTAGCCCAATTGCATTTTACTGTAAATATTTATGGCAAGGGCAAGAGAGACTCTAAGAGGATACAAGCCCTGGAAGAGAGTGGACAGAATTTAGGAAATAAAGAAATACCATTGGGCTTGGAGGGAAGAATCATTCCACTGGGCTACTTTGAGTGAAAGGCTGTGCTACGTCTATTGGGAGGCATACAGGAGCTCCTACCTTCCTTTCTGATAACCCAGACTGTCTGATTAAAACTGCAGATTTCACACATTATAACCTGATGAATAAAAAGATAGATACAGAGGCAGTAAAGCACCGAACAGACTGTCAAATTACAGCGGGAAGGCTGGGGAGTGTTGGGGAGGGAGGGAAATAGATCAACCAATGGACTTGTATGCATGCATATAAGCACACCAATGGACACAAGACACTGGGGGGTGGGATGAGGGCATGCGACAGGGGGTAGGGGAGGCTGGGGGAAGGTCAATGGGGGGAAAAAAGGAGATATGTGTACTAATATATGTAATATTTTAAACAATAAAAAAAATAAATAAATGTAAAAAAACCTGCAGATCTCACGCAACCGACATGGCTCAGTGGTTGAGCATCAACCCATGAACCAGGAAGTCATGGTTTGATTCCAGGTCAGGGCACTTTGCCGGGGTTGTGGGCTCAATCCCCAGTGTGTGGCATGCAGGAGGCAGCCAATCAGATTCTCTCTCATCATTGATGTTTCTATCCCTCTCTCTGAAATCAATAAAAACATATTTAAAAAAAAAACACCTGCAGATCTCTGCAAGGGAGGTTAAATCCAAAAAGAGGGGAAACGCAATTGTTCCCTTTACCTGACTCTGTAAGTGCCAAAGCAGCAGGAGCAGGAGCGGAGCAGCCTGGGTCAGCAGAGGACAGCACCTCAGGAGCACTTTTGCAGCAACAGGCGTAATGGATATGTAGAGCTACATCAAGTAGCTCATGCCAATGGGGAGGAACATGGCTTCAGACAGGTTCCACTGAGGGCTGTAAGTGGCCTTAGGCCCCTGAGATGAGGTTGGAGAGGAAGGCAAGGGTCAGATCTACAGGACCTTAAGGGGCACCGTAGGAAGAGTAGATGTTATTTGTGGTATAACGGGAAGTCACTGCAAGTTTCTGAGCAGGAATGTGAACTTTCTCACTTGATGTGTTATGACTATTCCAGCTGCTGTGTGGAGAATGGATTGGGAAAGATTAAGGGTGGATCAGAAAGCTATTGCAGCAAGAAATGATGTTAATTTAAACTAGCGAGCTTACATTGGAGATGCAAATACATGGATTCAAGAGTCTTTTGGAGTTCAAATCTACAGGTCTTTTGCCAATTAAGTAGAGAAGGAGCAGGATGGGATGAGGGTGAGGAGGTCAAAAGTTGGAGATAGACCTGGTAAGTTGGAGATGACTGTGAGGTATCCAGGTCAGACAAGCAGTTGGATATGCAAGTCAATATCTTGGCTAGGCCTATATTTGCCGGGTTTCTTGTTTCTCCCTTGAGCCCAACAAACTAAATTGAGGCAAGGATGGAATTAGCATTCATTGAACACTCCTATATGCCAAGGACCCAGTACATTACAGTTGCTCCTGTCATAAGGTTTATACACATTTTCCATTACCTGCTTTTTCCGTGCCTTCCCAGGCATCCTCACTGGGACCCAACTAGAGTCACCTGGGATACACTCATTGCAGACACTCAGACAGACCACAAAATCAATTCCTCCCTCCAAGATTCCAAAACGAGTCTCTCGAGGGCTGCTGTGCCTGGATCTGTGTTCAAAGACTCCAGAGACCTCAGGATAAAGGATAGAGAAAAGAAGAAGGAAAGAAAAAGAAAGAGAAAAAGAAAAAGAAGAAGAAAAAGAAGAAGAAAAAAGAAAAAAAGGCTAGAGAAAAATTTGTAGGACATGGAATCTTAGGACTCTAAACCCAAATGACAGTTATGGCTCTACCCTTGGTTTGCTGTCACAACATGCCTTGTTTCTTTGTCTTAACTTTAGTATCCACCTGTTTCATAAAAATGCTGAGAATTCGAGATGAGACTCCGAATGATCTAGAGCATTTTAAATAATGCAGGTCCCTGGGCCACGCCATCAGAGATTATAGTTTCGTTGGCCTGGGGTAGTTCAGGCATCTGTACTGCGGGTGCTTCTGACACTGGTCCACGGTGGGGGCTGAACTGGGAACACTGATTTGTAGATCGGTGAGTTACCAGTTTTCACCAAATATCTGCCTCAGTGACATCCCTGCCACTTAGACCACTATGGCAGTTCTAAAATTAGGCATCAAATTCTTTGATACTCCTCCCATTGAGGGACGGGCTCTGTGTCCCCTGCCCTTGAATCTACCAGTTGTCAGAACGCTCTCTCCAGATGCTCCCTCTCAGAAGCTGGCCACCATGATGTGAGAAACCCAAGCCACATGGAGAGGCCACAGCATCATCCCAGCTGAGCTCAGCTTTGAGTCATCCCAGTGCTGACACCGAGCATGCAGGTGACGGAGCCTGCGACCCCCAGCCATGGGGTCGCCAGCCATCAAGTCTTCCCAGCTGAGCACCAGACATCACGGAGCAGAGACAAATCTATCTTGGCATGCCCTGCTCAAATCCCTGACCCACAAAAACTACTCTTAGAATAAAAGGATTGTTGTTTGATGCCACTTCGTTTTGGGGATGTTTTGTCACGCAATAACTGGAGTGGTTCTGAAAGTGTTTTCTCAAGAAATATTAATACAGAGAACAGACTGACAGTTGTCAGAGGGGAGGGGGATTTGGAGGCTGAGTGAAAAAGGCGAAGGGGTTAAAAAGTACAAATTGGTAGTTACAGAATAGTCAGAGATGTAGATTACAGCATAGGGAATATAGTCAATAATATCATGATAACTGTGTGTGGGGCCAGGTGGGTGCTTGAAACATCGGGGGACCACTCTGTAAAGTACATGATTTTCTAACTACTCTGCTGTATATCTGCAACTAATGCAGAATGATAGTGAATGTAAACTGTAATTGCAACATAAAAAAGAAAAGAAAAATTTTAAAAATCAAATAAAATACAAACACATTGCTTGGAAGGATAAACTCTTTGAAATGAACAGGCACAGTCAGTGTATCCAACACTGACAAAAAGCATCACTCGATAATGAGACACCTAAGTTGCTTCCAGAAAACTAGAGGCAGAATGATGGCTACACCTTGGAGGTAGCATGACCAAAAGAAAGACACACATCAGAAGGACAGTTAGGCCAGAGAGTAAGGTCCAGCTGCATTTACTTCACAATTGTGTTTATAAGGCTGGCTTCCAAATCCCTCAACTCTCCCACTACCTGAAAAGTTATTTGATTATGCCAGTTTTTTCCCAAATGTACTTGCTTAATGTTAAAAATCTCCTGGGAATCAGACAATAACAAGCACCACGGGTAATTCTAACTACCAGGCGAGATTTGGGAAGTACTGAATGCTAGAATTTTTAAATTAAATACAAAACAAAATAGCAAATGTGGCACCATTCTCTGAGAATCACAGTTGTGGTGAGAATGGGGTAAATTCATGAGCTTCGTGTTTATGAAAACTGAGCAGTTCTTGCAGCCTTGAACCCTGAGAATGTAAACCCCAGCAAAGTCCAGTTACAATGATGTGGAGGGAGAAGTTGTAAATATTGGAATTCACTTGCTAATCAGACATTACAATTATATTAAATATCTTACAATGTAATTGTAAAAAAAAATAAATGGTGGCTCAGTTGATTGGAGAGCTTTGTCCCACACACCAAAAGATGGCAGGTTTGATTCCTGGTCAGGGCACATGCCTAGGTTGTGGGTTTGATCCCCAGTTGGGGTGTGTACAGGAGGCAACCGTAATGTTTCTCTCTCTCTCTCTCATCTCATGAATTCACCATGCAACTGGTATGAGTCCCAAGTTCTGCATCTTCAGGAGATTTTCATGATACTGGTGTTGATCTGTATCATTGAGCAGTTCATTAAACCCAAAAACCCCATTCCCCACAGAGACTGAGAGCAATTTCAGCCCATTTGAGCCTGTTCAAATATATTTATCTTGCCTCTTGAAACGCTTTAGTAGCTATAGGTATAGATTCCCAGAGTAGAATTGATGTCTGTCTCTGACTCTAAGAGTTTGTATGTATTGCAATGGATAAAATAAAATGTCTGCTAAACGGTTATTGTATTGATGGATACCAGAGGTCCAAGCAATAAAAATGGAGAACCTTGTCACCTATCACTTAGAAGCCTAATATCCTTTCTTAGACCAGTGACTGTATATAAAGAACTCAGAGTATATATTCGGTAGCAGAAAGGAGCCTGTGATTTCTACATTAATCTCGGGCTTCTTTGACTTTCTGGCCAACAGTTAGAGGCTCTGGGTGCTCACCACCTCTCTGTATTACTCTGTTTTCTCCTCCCCCCGCCCCCAGGGATGTCTCTTTTACCAGTGTTACTGCCCTGCCTTCCAAAGGCCTGGAGCACCTCAAGGAACTGATAGCAAGAAATACTTGGACTCTAAAGAAACTTCCCATTTCCTTGAGTTTCCTCCACCTCACACGGGCTGACCTTTCTTATCCGAGCCACTGCTGTGCTTTTAAGAATCAGAAGAAAATCAGAGGGTAAGTGGCAGGTGTCTGGAATAAGCAACAAAAGGCCTTGGGAAAAGTTATATTAATTTCTGGGTCCGGGGAAGAAGCTTTTGGTTTGAAAACCATGTGGAAAGAACTGGAAGTATCCACAAGAAACATGAAATCCATGGGACACAATGACTTACACTCAATGTGGCTACAGATGAGAAATAAGGCCAAGGTCAATGGAACACAGCAGGGAAGGGGAGGGGACTAGGAGATGACATAGGAGAGAGAGGAATGACCAGATCATGTAGAAATCTTATCAAGATTATATTGCACAGCCTCCAGATGCAACATGCATTAGATGCCACAATTCTGAGGACAAACTTAGAAACACAAGCAATTGTGTTACCTGGTCAATTAGGGCTTTGCAAAGGTCACAGCTTACTGGTTACATATGTGGGCACTTGGCACTTTGGAATCAGCTGGGTTTGTACCCCATCTCTGCCACTTCCTAACTGTGTTATCTCAGCCTACTTACTTAACCTCCCTGAGCCTCTGTGAATGGAGATCATAATGCTATCACTCATAAAGGTTTTGAGAACATTACATGAGAAACTTAATAGAAAACACCTATCAAAATAACCTGGAATATTATAAGCTCTCAATGTGTATTATTTTACGATCAGGCTACAAAGAAGGGATGGTCTTTTTTTTTTTAATTGATTTCAGAAAAGGGAGAGGGAGAGAGAAATAGAAATATAAAAACATCACTGATGAGATACAATCATTGATCGGCTGCTTGTTGCACGTCTCCCACTGGGGATTGAGCCCGCAACCCAGGCATGTGCCCTGCTTGGTAATCGAAGCTGGTTCATAGGTTGACAATAACCACTGAGAAACACCGGCTGGGAGAGGGATGGTCTTTTTCTCTCCATGCTTTCTCTGAATCTTGTCTTCACCTACACTTTTACTCTGCATTATTTCCCCCTTCATAACTCATGCAATCCCATTTTTCTAACACTGCCGTCATTTATTAATATAGTGTGTTCTCTGTCTCTAAATATCTATTGATTGACATTCTGCATTCATACTTGCATTGGGAAATAATTTTGGATCTAGTAGTGGGAAGGAGCAAATGGGAAAGTTGAGCAGCTGTGCAAAGGTCAATGGCAGGCATAACATCTACAGAAAACTAGAAGTGGGGATATGGGAATGCTGATAGCAGGCTATACTGATGCCATGTGGCCCAGAGTAGGGGTTGGGTGGGAGGCTAATGAACTGCTAAGGGCAGGGTCCAGCTTTCCTGTTAACCTCCAAACAGGTTGGACTAGGCAGCCCATTGGCATTTTAACCCAATAGGTGAGTCAACATCTGCTCAGCAAGTTAAAGAATCTCTTTTTATGTCAGTCTGATAGGCTAACAATAAACTAAGTCTTACTCCCACGAGCATGCCTGCATGATACTGTCCATTTATTCATTTGTTCAATGAATAGGACAGACAAAAATATTTTATTTACATTCCAGTAGGGGAAGTCAGAAAAGAAACAAGCAAACAAGTAAGATATCTGATAATGCTATGAAGGAAATAAACACAAGGGTAGGAAAATTTATCTAAGAGCAGGACAGCCCGGCCATCGTGGCTCAGTGGTTGAGCATTGACCTAGGAACCAGGAGGTCAGGGTTCCATGCTCTCATCATTGATGTTTCTCTCTCTCTCCCTCTCCCTTCCTCTCTGAAATCAATAAAAATATTTTTTAAAAATAAATAAATAAATACAAATAAAGAGATCAGGGACAAAAGGACAGTTGAGTTTAAAAGTGAATAATGAGTAGAAGCAGTCATGAGTTTTTCAGGCAAAGGGAACATGGTGTTCTAAAGCTCTGAATTGGAATAATAACAATAATCAACACATATAGAGCACCAACCATGTTCCAGGTGCTGTATAAGGGCTTTAAAAAGATGTGAAATAGGTAATTTCATGATTTTGTTTTTAAAATTTGATAAACCAAGTTTCACAGACCTGCCCAAGGTGAAACAGCTAGTAAATAGTGAAGCCAGGTCCTAACCTAGGCAGACTGGCTCCAGCATCCATGCTTTTTTCTCTCTTTACTGGTCTTGAACTGGTTGCAGAGGAGAAATAAGGGCCAGTATCACTGGAGCATAGTTTTTGAAGGGTAATAGGAAATGACGTAGGAGAGATGGACCTAACCAGGTCATGTAGAATCTTTTGCTACATGTTGTGGGGCCCATTAGTGGTTTTCAGCAAGCTCTGACTTATTTCTGTTGCTTTGCAGAATCCTTGACTCCTTAATGTGTAATGACAGCAGTATTCAGAGCCTGCGGCAGAGAAGGTCTGTGAATGTTTTGAACGGTCCCTTCTACCAGGAATATGAAGAGGATCCAGGTGACCACAGTGCTAGGTACAGGGAAAACAAGTTCCAGGATACCCACTCTCATTATTATGTCTTCTTTGAAGAGCAAGAAGATGAGATCATTGGGTTTGGCCAGAAGCTCAAAAACCCACAGGAAGAGACACTACAGGCCTTTGATAACCATTATGACTACATAGTGTGTGGGGGCAATGAAGACATGGTGTGTACCCCCAAGTCAGATGAGTTCAACCCCTGTGAAGACATAATGGGCTACAAATTCCTGAGAATCATGGTGTGGTTTGTTAGTCTGCTGGCTCTCTTGGGCAATGTCTTCGTCTTGGTCATCCTCCTCACCAGCCACTACAAACTGACCGTCCCGCGCTTTCTCATGTGCAACTTGGCCTTTGCAGATTTCTGCATGGGGATGTATCTACTCCTCATTGCCTCCGTAGACCTCTACACTCATTCTGAGTACTACAACCACGCCATCGACTGGCAGACAGGCCCCGGCTGCAACACGGCTGGTTTCTTCACCGTCTTTGCTAGTGAGTTGTCAGTGTATACACTGACGGTCATCACCCTGGAGCGCTGGTATGCCATCACCTTCGCCATGCGCCTGGACCGAAAAATCCGACTCAAGCATGCATATGCCATCATGGTTGGGGGCTGGATTTGCTGCTTCCTGCTCGCCCTGCTCCCTTTGGTGGGAATAAGCAGCTACGCCAAAGTTAGCATCTGCCTGCCCATGGACACCGAGACCCCTCTTGCCCTGGCATATATTATCCTTGTCCTGTTGCTCAACATAGTTGCCTTTATCATCGTTTGCTTCTGTTACGTGAAGATCTACATCACAGTCCGAAATCCCCAGTACAACCCAGGGGACAAAGACACCAAAATTGCCAAAAGGATGGCTGTCTTGATCTTCACTGACTTTATGTGCATGGCCCCCATCTCATTTTATGCTCTGTCAGCTCTTATGAACAAGCCTCTTATCACTGTTACCAACTCCAAAATCTTACTGGTTCTCTTTTATCCACTTAACTCCTGTGCCAATCCATTCCTCTATGCCATTTTCACCAAGACCTTCCAGCGGGACGTATTTATCCTACTCAGTAAGTGTGGCATCTTTAAACGTCAGGCTCAGGCATACCGGGGCCAGAGCGTTTCTCCAAAGAACAGGACTGATATTCAGGTCCAAAAGATCACCCAAGACACAAGGCAAAGTCTCCCCAACATACAGGAGGACTATGAACTGCTTGAAAAGTCCCATCTAACTGCAAATAAGCAGGGCCAAATCTCAAAAGAGTATAAGCAAACAGTTTTGTAAGCTAACCCTATACTATTCACAGTGGTAAGGGGACTTATAAAAGGCTGGTTTCTTGAACGTGAATTCTAACCCCTTGACACACACAAGCCAGCTTACCTAACTATTGTGCAGGTGACATTTCATGGGGCAAGAGTTCATCTCCAAAGAGGAGCTAGCATTACTAGTAAACTGATCATCCCCTCTACCCTACCGAAAGAAGGAAGAGAGGCTACCAGTATATTCAAACCCCCAGTGATATACTTTCTGGAAGGCTTGTTTGATGCTAAATGCAGAGATGGCATTGTGTAAAATGCTCCACAAATATCAACTCATCCATTTCAACACTGAGCTTCCCACTTCTACACAGCATTTCATACTAAAGATTCAACAGATGGCAAAAGGATGAACTTGGTTGGCAATCACAAAATCAGCCACATGTTGGCTCAGTCCAACTTCATGTTTCCTGATATAGCCAGAGGGTGTTTGAGTTCCTTGAAAGTGAGAAGTCAAACAGGACATCACACAAGAAATGGCCATTATGAGACATGAAGGAGGGGGAAGGCTTAGCTTTGTTTTTTCAGACTCTGAAACTATTAATCATCTCTTCACCAGGACCTACCTGATGTAACCCAACTGTTATGTGTTGCCCAGAAAAACTGGCAGGATTTTAGCTGATGTGGCCAGGCAAACTAAGAATTGCTCATCTTGGCTAGTCTCATAGCCTAAAAGACGTGAACTCAATAAATATTTCTTTTTTTTTTTTAATTTATTTTTTTAATTTCTTTATTGATTAAGGTGTCACATATTTGTCCTCATCCCCCCATTCCCATCCCACACCCCTCCCCACGGATGCCCCAACCCCCTGTTGAACTTAACCATTGGTTAGGCTCATATGCATGCACACAAGTCCTTTGGTTGATCTCTCCCCCCTACCCCCACCCTCCCCTATCCTCCCTCCGAGGCCCGACAGTCTGATCAATGCCTCCTTGTTTCTGGTTCTGTTCTTGTTAATCAGTCTATGTTGTTCATCATTTCCCCTAGATGAGCAAGATCATGTGTCACTAGAGATATACTTATAAGAACTGAATGTGAGACGAGCAATAATAGTTATGCTGACAGGCAAATGAATCAGTCTGTAGTGAGTTTCTTTCTGGACCAACAGTTCTTTTGAGACCCAATATCAATGTCCACCAGTTCCTTATGTGTACATGTCGGTACTGACCCCTCAGCTCTGGATGGTGGACAAATGGTGGTAATGCAGGTCCGACACCCTCTGTTTTTGTCTTGGCCGGACCCAGGGATACAGCTTCACCTGGACTCAGGGGCACGTGGCCTCACCCGGACCCAGGGGGCGCGTGGCCTCACCCGGATCCAGGGGCACACGGCCTCACCCAGACCCGGGATGCTCCAGCTTCACCCAGACCCAGGGGCGCGTGGCCTCACCCGGACCCAGGGGCGCGTGGCTTCACCCGGACCAGGAGCGCGTGGCTCCACCCGGACACAGGGGCGCGTGGCCTCTCCCAGATCCTGGGGCGCACGGCCTCACCCGGACCCAGGGGCGCATGGCCTCACCCGGACCTGGGATCCAGCTTCACCCGGACCCAGGGGCGCATGGCCTCACCCGGACCCAGGGGAGCGTGGCCTCACCCGGACCCAGGGGCGCATGGCCTCACCCGGACCCAGGATCCAGATTCACCCGGACCCAGGGGCGCATGGCCTCACCCGGACCCGGGATCCAGCTTCAACTGGACCCAGGGGCGCATGGCCTCACCCGGATCCAGGGGCGCATGGCCTCACCCGGACCCAGGGGCGCGTGGCCTCACCCAGACCCAGGGGTGCACGGCCTCACCCGGACCCAGGGGCGTGAGGCCTCACCTAGACCCAGGGGTGTGTGACCACACCCGAGCCCAGGGGCACGCAGCCTCACCCGGACCCGGGACCCAGCCTCTCCCGGACCCAGGGGCGTATGGCCTCACCCGGACCTGGGATCCAGCTTCACCTGGACCCAGGGGCGCGTGGCCTCACCAGGACCCAGGGGCGTGTGGCCTCACCCGGACCCGGGACCCAGCCTCTCCTGGATCCAGGGGCACACGGCCTCACCCGGGCCCGGGATACATCTTCACCTGGACCCAGAGGCGTGTGGCCACACCCGGACCCAGGGGCGCATGTCCTCTCCCAGACCCAGGATTGCGTGACCTCACCCGGACCCAGGGGTGCATGGCCTCTCCCAGACCCATGGTCGCATGGCCTCACCCGGATCCAGGGGTGCACGGCCTCACCCGGATCCAGGGGCGCATGGCCTCACCCGGACCCAGGGGCGTGAGGCCTCACCTAGACCCAGGGGTGTGTGACCACACCCGAGCCCAGGGGCACGCAGCCTTGCCCGGACCCGGGACCCAGCCTCTCCCGGACCCAGGGGCGTATGGCCTCACCTGGACCTGGGATCCAGCTTCACCTGGACCCAGGGGCGCGTGGCCTCACCCGGACCCAGGGGCGTGTGGCCTCACCCGGACCCGGGACCCAGCCTCTCCCGGATCCAGGGGCACACGGCCTCACCCGGGCCCGGGATACAGCTTCACCCGGACCCAGGGGCGTGTGGCCTCACCCGGACCCAGGGGCGCATGTCCTCTCCCAGACCCAGGGTCGTGTGACCTCACCCGGACCCAGGGGTGTGCGGCCTCATCCGGACCCGGGACCCAGCAGGGTTTCGTCTTCTTGATCCCAATTCCTGTTGGTCAATTCCCTCTCAGCAATTCCTTTGGCCATTTTCTCAGAGCACCGGGGCGGCTGCTGCAGAACTCGTTGGGCTGCGGGCTCGGCGAAGCTCCGGTGTGCCCGGTGCACGGTGGCGGGCTGGTCCGGGGTCGCTGCGTCGGCCCTTGGGTCTGCAGCGGTGGCCAGTCGCCGAGCGTGCGCACCTGGTCGCTTCCGGGGTGTTGAGATTCTTGAAGGACTCGGAGGTCAGCAAGCGCGGAGTCTCCCACCCCATGTCTCTCAGGGGCTCGTCTGTCCATGCTCGGCAGCAAGTGGAGCCATCCCCTCAGCCAGAGACCGCCAGGGGAACTGCGCCGAGCACGTTCCAGGCTGCCATTGTGTCGCCTGAGCCGTAGTTCTTAAAGTGTGATCTTTGGGTCACCAGCATCAGCATCATCCCGCGTACCCCTCTCTTTTATTCTAGTTGTAGAGCATCTGCTCAGCCAGCACTCCGGTGGTTCTGGATGGTGTCTGCTCTGCTCTCCTCTCATAGTCTCAAAATTGTTGTGGTAGGCAACAATCAGGCTTCCGCCCTATGCCTCCATCTTGGTCCTCCTTTGTATAGTTAAGTTTTGATTGTTGTTGGTGTCACTGGGAGGAATTGTCCTCCTGGCCAATTGTCCATGAGGACCCTCTGTTTCTATAAAGGAAGAGTTGCTGTGCAGGAGACACGTTTATGGGCCGGATCTTTGCAGCAAGGCTTTGGCGCTCACTGAGTCTGCCTCTTGACTGTGTCCCTTATGCGAGTGGTTGAAATCTGGTGTCATCTCACACCGACCACTAGATGCCCTCGTTTCTGGGTCTCCAATGGGGTGCAGGTCAGCTACTGTATGAGGCCACTCAGCAGGAGTTACAGCAAAAACTGCAGTTTCCTCCTCCTGCCTGAGCGGCCCTGGAGCAGTCCGACTACAACCGCAGTTCCTCTGGTCAAGCTGCCACAGGGCAGGCCACCCACATGCAAAAGCTGCTGCTTGGAGCCCAGTTGGGCCTGCAAAACGTGCGGGGCGGGCCTGCAAAACGTGCGGGGCGGGTCCCAGGGCTGGGCGGGTCTCAGGGCGGGGCGGGGTCTCAGGGAGCCACCAGGCCATGGCGTGGCGAACTGCAAAGGCTGCAAGTATGCTTTTTCTGCTCTCCACGTTTCTAAGCCCCCTCGTTCCGCACTCCAGCGCAGCAAACACTGATTGCTGGGCGCACCTCCGCAAGGAAGTTACTCCCACTCTCCGACACGAAGGCCGAGAGTCCCGCCTCTCCCCGCAGGCGTCCGGGTCTCCCGTGCATCCCCGGAAGCTGGATTTCAGGGTGATGGGGAGCTAATCTCCCCTAGGGTTGGAAAAAAAGCCACACGACCCTTCCCCCGCCACCAGTCCGACCCACACGCCTCCACACCTTATCCCTTCCGAGTTCGCTCTGTCCTCTTCCCTCTTAGCTGTAAATCCACCCTTCAGCCAGCTCTCCTGTGGTTCTGGGTGGCAGACGCTCTGTCCTCCAGTTGTATTTTTGAAATTGCTGTGCGCGGCGCAGTTCATTTGTTTAACTTTGCCGCCTTCTTGGTTCTCCTCACTCAAAATGGCTAAAGGACTTGAAATCCTAAAAATCCTCCAAGTCGGTGTCGGCGGCCTCCGGGGCCCCGAGGATCTCACTGGGCAGCTCAGCCAGGTCGGTGACGCGGATGGGCCCGTCCTGCAGAAAGATGGTCTCTTCCTTCACCGAGAGCCACTGCGCCGAGTCCGCGGCCGCCGCCGCCATAGCAGCTGCCGCGGCCGCCCACGAGCTCATGGCCCCAGCTGAGGTGCTGACTGAGAGGAGCAGCCTCCCGGCCTGGGGAGACGCGAGCAGGAGTCGCCGCGCTCACCAGTCCATCTTTTAGTTGTATTTCCGAAATTGCCATGCGAGGCAACAGATCAGCCGTTCAACTCCGCTGCCATCTTCCAGAGCCGTAGATTTTAAAGTGAGATCTTTGGCTCACTGGCATCAGCATCATCCTGCGTCCCCCTCTCTTTTACTCTAGTTGTAGAGCATCTGCTCAGCCAGCCCTCCGGTAGTTCTGGATGGTGTCCGTTCTGTTTTCTAGTTGTAGTTTCAAAATTGATGTGGTAGGCAACAATCAGGTGTCCACCCTATGCCGCCATCTTGGTCCTCTCTCTCAATAAATATTTCTAAGTAGCAACAAGTAGGAATTATGAGCAGAGAACACTAAATCGCCCATTGATTAATAAAGCAGGCTGGATACCAGGTTACTGCTGAATCTCAGGCAAATCATTTGGTCTCAGAAGTCTGTAGAAATGAAGGAGCTTGGTGGCCTCTTCCAGTTTTAAAACTCTATGTACATCCCTTTCCCTTAAAACATGTTTTCATGCCAAAGAAAAAGGAAAATATAAGAAAGAAGATTCTGTTTTTCCTATCTTTAGGGCTGCCATCTCTTCTCTTGGAGCCTAGACATATAACCCAGGAAATATTTTGTTTATTTCATATTTGGTTATGAAACAAATACGTTTGTTTCATTTTTGGTCTGTACCAATAATTCTATTGAGTGACCATATTGGGGTGGATGTGAGTCATTCATTCATCTAATTACTAGACCTACAGCTATAATTATCAGGCCAAAATAGCTTGCATTCATAAAATAGAAAAAAAATAGTTTTGCAAATTTTGGTTATTTAGAGTTACTATTTCACTGTGCAAATTCATTTGAAAACATTTAAATTGTCTTCAGGGATTGGTTTCTTTACTTAGCTGTTTCCAACTCACAATACAATACTAAAGCTATCAAGAAAAGTTCCTTCTCCCAGAAAGTACCAGCTCTTTCCAACCCTGTTGATCACTGGACATGAAATGCTATTCCCCAGCAGTGCTCCCTTATTTAAAATAGTCAAGATCTTCATCTATAGATGTACTCTCCAAGTTATCTGTCAACACAGCCCCTTAATTTCTTCCCAAGAAGAGATGCATTTGGTTCTCAGTGCTCATGAACCACCCATGAATTAAAACCACACCATAAATTAAAAGATTGTTGTTTTAAGTTTGTGGAGTAGGGTAGGTGGGTTCAATGGGCCCCCAGAGGTGATACACTGATTCACCTGGAATCTCTCCATACCATACCCATTTCTGATCATCCCTGTAACTTGGATGTCTTAATAGAAATATCATACACACCTAAAATCATGACTTATCCACCAGTTCACTTGTAACTAGTGAAATTAAACAAATGTGTTACCTTTTGGTGAGTGGTTTCTCACTTGTGACATTTTGAAATATCATATTCTAATAAATAATGTATTTTATCTTGAGTAGTTGAAATAATACTTTGATAACAGTCCTAGAAAAGTAACTTCAACAGAATTGTTACTAAAATTTGCATTCACAACAGGAAATAAAATTTCTTCCTGGGAAATGACTATGTTGGGTCCTAGAGTATTGATTTTTGTAATTTGTGAACTTCTTTTTAAGGTTACCATTATATGTATTAAAACTAAAAACAGAAAGCCCTGGCCAGGTGGTTCAGTTGGTTGAAGCATCGTCCCAACAATAAAAGTTGTGGGTTTGATTTCCAGTCAGGGCACATACCTAGGTTGTGGGTTTGATCCCCAGTTGGGGCACATATGAGAGGCAACCAATCAATGTTTCTCTCTCACATTGATGTTTCTCTCCCCCCCCCCCTCCTCTCTCTCTAAAAATCAATAAAAACATATTCTCAAATGAGGATTAAAAACAAACTCTAGATCGATCTATTCTTGTTCTAGAGACAAATGGTAGGGGAGGGGGGTTAGAGAGCAACCAAAGGATTTATATGCATGCATATTAGCATAACCAATGGACACAGACACTGGAGTGGTGGGGGCTTGCCTGGGCTGGGAAAGGATGGGGGAGGGGGTCAATTGGGGGAAAAGGAGACATATGTAAAACTTTAGACAATAAAAAAAAAATTAAAAATAATAATAAAATAAAAATTAAAAAAACTAAAAACAGGAAAACAGTTGGTACATTTACTAATAAATCCATATAAATAAATAAATTATCAACTATCAATAACCAGTATAAAATTGTATCCTGATTTTAAATGGTCTTTATGTGAAACAACTCATAATATATTATGATACTTTGACAGCAGTGATGGCTAAGGGAAAAAATATAAGTATTAACCCTAGGAATATAAATAGCACACAATGAGGATAATAAATCTATAAAACTTGGTCAGAGTTCACTTTATCTGGTGACTTTCAACTACTTGAAAATAGATTCAAATCAGTGAGGACAAAAGACAAGTTCTTGTCCTAAAGTTTGTATGTTGCTCAAGAGTGTCTTCTCAAAATACTCTCAAAGCTGGCATGGCTCAGTGGTTGAATGTCAACCTATGAACCAGGAGGTCACAGTTCAATTCCTGGTCAGGGCACATGCATGGGTTGTGGGCTCAATCCCCAATATGGGGCGTGCAGGAGGCAGCCGATCAAGGATTCTCTCTCATCATTGATGTTTCTTTCTCTCTCCCTCTCCCTTCCTCTTTGAAATCAATAAAAATATTTTTTTAAAAAATAAAGAAACTGATCTTTTAAAACCGGGAATGACTGGTATAGATAGAGCTAAGTTCCTGGTCTGGGACAGAGTACAAGGGGCAAGAAACCCAGCCCACTTTTCCATTTCCTGCTTTCACATCACAAAATGAAGCCTGGACATTGACACAGAGACATCATCACTGCCCCCTGTCAGGGAAAGGTGTGTTGAGGAAGAAGATAGAAAACATCTGTTCCTTTAACCATCCTCAATCTTCATTCATAAATATAAATGAACCACAATTACCAAACATTTGAGGAAAATAAACTACACTCAAAAGTTTCTCAGCAAGGGCCATATTAAATAGATGAGGTAAAGGTTTGAGAAAAACAAGACTAGTATAGTGTCATCAGTGTTCTTTTTTTTGCAAATCCCAGGCTTAAATTTCATTACATTCCACCTAAGTTCCCCCGACAGTGGAAAGGCTTCTGGAATGATAGCGGACAAATTTAGATAATGTCAATCTGGATGCCACTGGCAAGTGATTTGTGGATCTGTGGGAATATGGGACTCCTAGGATTTGTTATTAATAACAAAGAGAACCATTTCACTATCTAGGCCCAGATATTTCTCAAAATGCTCCTTAAGCACTCTGACAGAAGAATGAGGGGAAGTAGTAATAGCTTCAACAAATGTTGGAGAAATGAGATACCCTGACCAACTGATGCTACCGTCCAGATGAAAGAGGAGATGGCTGACATCACACCTGTTTTCACCATCTGCAGGCCAGTGTGGAGAGGGGGAAAAAGTGAGCACACACCTCTGGCACTCAGAGGTCCTCCCAGACATCCAAGTTGCTACTTGATGTCTTTTTAATTAGTGCAGCTGAGCCACTAGTGGGAACATCACTTGGAGGAATTAGAGTATTTTCTTCTGCTTCTTTAACTCTTTGACCACCCAGCCTACATGGTACCCGTGAGTTGCCTCCAAACCCAATCACCCTGCAGCCTCACTCTATCTACCATCTGGAAGACCCTCAACTTACAACAACCATTCCATCCTATCTTAATCCCAATATCCTCTCTAACCATTCATGCTATTCTACCCCTCTCTGAATCCTAAAAATGACACGTCTGTGCCCCTCATGCCACCATTAAAAAGGGGAAAGGGGTTAGTGGTGGTTGATGCTGCATCTAGGATATATTCAGAACCTTTTCAAGAATCACCTTCATAGACTGGCAACAGAAACAGTGAGAAGGGCAGAGTATAGTAGCAGGAATGGTTGAATGTCTCAGAGTACAGATGGTAATTATATATGATGAGAAATAAACCTGTGGCTGGTGCATCTTACCATGTATCCCAGATAGCTGAAAAGGAAATGCAGAGGCTAATAATTTCATATTTATATGGGTGCCTCTTGGAGTAATGAGTATTGTCCACCATGTCCAGGGAAGGATTCGTTAACTTTTGCTATGTTAATAACAACCACAACAAAAATCAATGGTTCAAGGAAATGTCCAGAAGCATCTAATCTACCTACTTGCTTTAAGATTTCTGTTAAATCCTCACCTGAGGATATGTTTATTGATTTTTAGAGAGAGGAAGGGGGGGAGAGAAAGAAAGAGAGAGAGAGAGAGAGAGAGAGAGAGAGAGAAACATCGATTGGTTCTCTTGTATGCATTCCAACCAGGGACCAAACCTGCAACCTAGGTATGTGCCATGACCAGAAATTGAACCCAGGACCTTTCAATATACTGTGCTATGCTCCAACTGAGCCACACTGGCCAGGATTTAGGTTTTATTGAATGAACCTTCTCAAACATGCTAAGGCAATCCTCAGCTTTGTCTTCTACAAAGTACTCTTATGTATTAAGAAATGTTCTAATTTAAATGATAATTAATTGAAAGAAAAAGCTCAATTTGTCCATTTATTCAAAGACTGAGTTTAGGGAGACACCAACAGGCTGGAAAATCCAATTATCAAATGTTGGTCTTAATTCCACAGAGATGTTTGGAAACTTCTTTTGAAATATCTCAGCTAGAACCCAATAACTATTTCTGTTACTTTGGCTTTCCAATTACAAAGCCCTCTGAGAGCTGTCAACTAAGTGCTAAGTGGAAACTTGGAAGTTGACAACTGATTTGTTTTCTAATAGATCGTATTTCTTCTGACTGTGCTTGCTGTGAAGTAACTAAGAAGGGGGAGAGGGGGACAAAGTGAAGAAATTGGTATTGGCCTTAACATACAGAAACATTTTTCAAGGGAAGAATTATCATCACTTTGTTGATAATAAAATTACTGGTAAATAAGGCTAATGATGATAGTTCTATGGTCAGTGAAATAATATTAAATGCTTCTGTTATAAGAAAATTTAATAAAGAGGAAAATTAGGCATCAGCTCAGCTTCTTTTAAAAAAATTATTATGTTTGTTTGTTTTAGAGAGAGGTAGGGAAACATAAACCTGTTGCTCCACCCATCTATGTAGCCATTGGTCAACTCCTACATGTGCCCCCGGGTGTCAGCTCAGTTTTTTAAAAAGAATTGGGTCAATTTATCACAAAAGAAAAAGTTCTTCTAAATTCTAAAGTGGCAAATAAAATTGTTCAATTAAACATCAGAAAGTTTTATAGGTAGTTATTCTAACTAAATTAGAGTTTTTATGTTATCTGTATAATATAAACCTTAGATAATTGTAGACAAGGATGCCAATTTCCTAGTAAGTGGAGTTTAGACTTTCCTCATTAACTTATTATAAAATAATAAAGTTACCATACTTTGGATTCTCCTTCTCTGTTGGTACCTGATCTGTATAGAAACATTGCATTGTTTTTCCCATATTTAAAAAAAAAAAATCTCTTGACTCCACTTCTCCCCCATCATTTCTTTGGCTCCTTTGTCACAAAATTAGGAAAAATAGAGTTGCCTTTAATCATTACTGCAAATTGTATCCCTCCCATTCTTGTTTAAATCTGCTCTAATTAGGTTTTCCATTCAACAGCTCCATGGAAACCGATCTCATTAAGGTCACCCAGGAGTCCATGTTGCTAAATCCAATGGTCACATTTCTGCCCTCATCTTACCTGATCTATCAGCAGTACTGGTACATTGTTTACTACATCCTCATTAATGTCCTTCTTCTCTTTGCTTCCAGAGAAACACCACAATTACCTCACTGACTGCTGCTTTTCAGTGGTCTTTGCTGCTTTCTCTCCTTGTATCAACTTCATAATGGTGTGATACCCTGGGGTTTAGTCCTTGGTTCTTCAGTCTTTCCTATCAACACTTGATCCCTAGGTGATCTCATGCAGTCTTCGAATACTATCTCTTTGTCATGATTCCCAAAAGCATATGTCCAGAACGGACCTCTCTCCAAACTCCAAACTTATCTATCCATCTACCTCCTCACCATCTCCACTTTGATGTTTCAAGTCGACATGTTCAAAACTAGACTCTTGACCTTCTACCCCAAAACCCATTTCACCTCCAGCCTTCTCCATCGTGGTTGATGGCAATGCATACATAAAGGTGCTCAGACCAAAATCGTGAGGTCTTCCTTGATTCTTCTCTTTCTCTAACACCCCACATCCAAATCATCAAGTCTTTTTGGCTTCACTTTCAAAAGATATTTAGAAAATAACCACTTCTCCATTACTGCTATCATCTTGGTCTGGATTACTATCAGCTCTCTTCCTTGGATTACTAAATGGTCTCCATTATTCTTCTCTTGTCCCCTGGCAGCCTATTATTTTTAAATATATATTATTGATTTTACAGAGAGAAAGGGAGAGGAATAGAGAGTTAGAAACATTGATGAGAGAGAAACATAGATCAACTGCCTTCTGCACGCCCCCTACTGGGGATAGAGCCGCAACCAAGGTACATGCCCTTGACCAGAATCCAACCCAGGACCCTTCAGTCTGAAGGCTGACATTCTATCCACTGAGCCAAACTGGTCAAGGCCCCTGACAATCTATTTAAGGGGTTGACAAACTACTGCCCACTGGCCAAATTGAGCCCACTGTAAGGTTTTGTACCTCCTAAGAGCTAAATGATTAAAGACATCAAAAGAAGAAGAGCATTTTAAGGCACATGAAAATTATATAAAATTTACATGTTGATGCCCATAAATAAATTTTTAATGGAACACAGCCATAGTCATTCATTTACATACTGTCCGAAGCTACTTTTGTGCTACCACAGCAGAGCTGAATCGTTGTGAGATGCACAGCCCACAAAGCCTGGAACATTTACTCTCCAGCCCTTCACAGAACAATTTGCCAACCTCTGGTGTATTCTCAACAGATCAGCTAGAATGGCCCTTTTAAAACTTAAGTCAGATCAGGTCATTCCTCTGTCTCACAAAGTCTCTTAAGTGGCTCTCCAGTTCTGAGCAAAAGCCAAAGTCCTCAGAGTACCCAACAAGGCCTATATTATCTGGCCCCGATTGCCTTACAGTTTTCATGTCCTATAATTCATCTTTTTGTGACTTTGTTCCAACTTCTCTGTCCTCCTGCTGTTCCTTGATCATACCAACAGACTCCCTAATCAGACCTTGGCATTGCTTTCATTAAGTATGGACTGCTTTCCCCCAAATAGCTCTATAGATAAATGGACTGCTTTCCCCCAAATAGCTCTATAGATAAATCACCTACATGAGATCTTTGCCCAAATGACATCTTTTTAGTGAGTCCTATACTGACTACCCTACTTAAAATTCTAGCTTATTTCATGTGGGAATCTTGATTCCCCCTACCCTGCTCTATTTTTTTTTTCTATTGTACTTATCAACTCCAAACATCTACACTAATAAAAGAGAAATATGCAAATTTGACCATACCTCCACGACATCCACCAGCAAATCAGGAGTGAGTATGCAAATTAACCCAACAAAGATGGCGGGTTAATTTGCATATGCAGGCGCAGAGTGGCCGGGAGGGGCAAGATGCCTGCTATGAAGGGGAGGGCGGGGGGCGAAGGGAGCTACAGGAGTGGCGCTCTGGTCATAGCGGAGAAGACTGAAGGCTCCGGCCTGAGCGAAGACGGAAGGCGGCGGCCAGAGCAAAGGCCTGGGTCCCGGGTGTCAGAGAAAAACCGGTGCCGGCAGCCAGGGGAAGGAAAGCCTATTACACAAATCTTCGTGCAATGGGCCTCTAGTACTATATAACTTATTTATCATCTATATCATAAAAGGCCTGTGGTCGTGATGCCATAATGGTGGAACGTCCAAACAACCGGTCACCAGGAGGTGCTGGAGCACCTCTCAGGTCCTCCATCCCCCCCGCCCCCCGGGGCGCTGGCAGCGTAGGTGGAGCGTCGCACGATGCCAGCAGCATCCCCGGAGTGTCACGGGGTGCCAACAGCGTCCACAGAGCATCGCGGGGTGCCAGCAGCATCAGCAGAGTGTGCGAGGCATCACGGGGTTGCGGACATGGCCCTGATGGGCCTCTAGTCATTATAATAAACATAATAGAAACAAGCTCCACAAGGACAGATATTCCAAGAGTCTAGAACAATCCCTGGCTCAATAAAAATTTTTTGGATTTGAATTGCATTTCTGATATACCATTGCTCATGTCTATATTATAGACATGAAGCTGAACCCTAAAAAACACATCCTCTCAAATATAACAGCATATCTGGCATAGCTTAACTATTTGGCAATTATCTGCTTTACAGTATAATTATAGTCTGTGTTAAAAATTATAGATGGCCATATATATATATATTTTTTTTTAATAGCCGTGAGAAAAGTTTCCAGAACACACCCTTTACTCTGCAAGAAGTTCATTTATTGAGGGATCAATTTTACAGTAAGGATGCTCTTGTAGTTACAAATCTAAAACACCTGTAGATCACTGAGATTCAGTCTAAGCTTTCCTTTTAAAAACCCAGAGAAGTGGCCATCCACTGCCAGTAAGAAGCATTTGAATAGAAACTTTCTGGCTCAACTCATCCAATTATTGAGTACTTACTACATGCAAGATATGTAAGTCAGAGATTTAAACACACACACACACACACACACACACACACACACACACACACACACACACATCCCAGTCTTTAAAAAACTTAACACCTAGAGAGAAAGACAGATGTGTTCAAAGCAGTATAAAAATTATTACAAAGAATTTCTGAATGTTACTATAGAACAGTGCTACCCAAAAGAAATATAGTGCAAGTCACTACATCACTGTAAATTTTCTAGTAGCGACATTAAAGGTAAAATTAATTTTAATAACATACTTTATTGAATCCAACATATACAAAATAGGATCATTTTGACATGTAATCAATATAAAAAGTATTGAGATATTTTACATCCTTTTTTCTTACTACTAAGTCTTCAAAAGTCAGTGTGTACTTATGTCACTTTGCAATTTGGAAACTAAGTTTTCTTCAGAAAAACTTGACCGATATTCCAAGTTCATGAAATGTACAGTTGAAAAAAATAGCTTTGCATACCCAAGTTGTTCTAAACAGATTTAAAAGTTTTCCCATAACTAAATGACTATTGGTTTTTTAACTTGAAATTCAATTAGTTAAAATTCAAAATTCTATTTTTGAGTTGTACTGGGCACATTTCAAATGTGCAACAGTCACCTGGGGCTCCTGGCCCCCCCTAGTGGACAGCACAGGTTTAGGGCAGAGATTGCCAATTTTTCCTGCCAAGGGCCATTGAGCAAATATTCTAGGCTTTACTAGACCTATGAACCACTGGCCTAGAGGATTCTGCTTGGGGGATAGAGAAGTCTTTAAGAAGGTCACCATTAAGCAGGGACTTAAAAGATGAGTAGGATTTCCAAAGTAAAAATACAGAAGGGTGGTGAGAAGGGCATTCCAGACTGAGGCATACGCATGAGCAAAGCTACTATGATACCATTAAGATGAGGAACCAGCATGCCTGATACATAGGAGTGGAGGGCTGGTGAAGGAAAGGAATGCACTGGTTATGCTCCCAGAGGCACTCGCCAACTTCCTTACTTTGCTGGGGACCTTTCTAGCTCTCCTGCCAGTTGTTCTGTCTTTGTGTCCCTCTTAGCTAGGAAATTGACTGTTCAGCCCTACTGAATGGCTCTTCCGTAGGTAACGTGGCCTTCTATGAAAGCCGTACTTGTATATCAAATATTATTGTACTGAGCTGTAGGCTCTATCTTGATGATACCTAAGGTTTCATGGAAGTAGAGCCAGTCATATGATCTTTCTGGAAGCTTCTACTCCTATTTCTGAATCTGGGCCACCCAGTAACTAGGCTAATCCCATTTAGCCAACCATGAAATCTACCAACCGTAATGTATATCAACTAACCCCCTTATCAAAATCAATCCCCTGCCTTCCAAGGCTGGCAATAGAGAAGAAAGAATACAAGTTGAAGCTTTAAAGTTCAGGTACCCTCTCTTGTGGAAGGCCTCACTCCTTGGCCAACTTGAATTTCGGCTTGATTTTATGAGGGAATTGATGGAGAATTTTAGTTTTTCCTTTGTATAAAGTAAGCACAAGAGAGTCTCCCATGAGTCAAATACACATGCTTCCACACTGGGATCAAAGGGCCCCTGCACTAGCCACATGCTGTATTTGTGTTCAGCTAGGTTCCCACCTGTGTCCTCGGTCACTCCAGTTGCTGGACAGGTGGGCTCTTCAATTGTAATCCAAAATGGATCTGGCAGGCCCAGCGTCAGAGTCAAAACATGACAAGAGATATGCTTTTTTCCAAACATGGAGAAGGTTACCATGACCTAAAGCCAAAGCTCCTCTGTTCCTTGCCAGATCTGAATGACCTTTCTGTGAGGAAAGAAAGAGAACCTTAATGAAACATGCCTACCTCACTGTCCTCAGCCCAGCTGTCAATTAGGTCAGTAGATAAGGTCAACAACTTGCCAAGCTGAAGGGTCATTGTCAACCAGTGGAACAAAAATAGAAAGGAGGACATTAAGTAGTTTTATTTGTTTGTCCTTTTTGTTTTTTAAGTATATTTTTATTGATTTCAGAGAGGGAGAGAGAGAGAGAAACATCAATGATGAGAATCATTGATCGGCTGCCTCCTGCATGCCCCCTACTGGGGATCGAGCCACAACCTGGGCATGTGCCCTGGCCAGAATCGAACTTGGGACCTTTCAGTCTGCAGGCAGAAGCTCCATCCACTGAGCAAACAGGCTAGGGCGCCTTACAAACAGGCTAGGGCGCCTTAAGTAGGTTTGAGCTGAGACACGAGGCACAGTCTCCTACCTGGAGCTGCTTGAAAATGTCGCTCCCGGGAGAAACCAAGATGGTGGCATAGGTTAAACACCTAACCTGCAGCCTGGCACAACAATTTCAAAAATACAACTAAAAATCAAAACAAACATCATCCAGAACCACAGGAAAGCTGGCTGACTGAAACGCCCACAACTAGAAGGAAAGAGAAAACCACAGGGAAAATCAGAGGAGCCGTAAAAGCCTGAGGTATGGAGACACGGGCGGAGACACGGGCGCGAGCACCTGCGGGGAGGACGGAGCCGGAGAGGACAGGGCGGCTGAGTGCCTTACCGGCATTCTCTAGCAGGAAGGAGATAAAAGCTTCAGATTGCGCTGAACCCCAGCTCCGACTGCACTGAACCCCAGTTCCAGGCGAGACCCTGGGAAGCCAGGCTCATACTGGGGGAAGCTGGGCTGTAAGGCGGAAACGCAGAGGAGCGGCAAAAGGCAGAGCACCGGAGGCATACATGGGAATGCGCGCAGAGGATGGTCTGTTGACTGTGCTGCTGAATTGCCCTACTGGGAAGGAGACAAAAGTTCTGGACTGCGCTGAGCCCCAGTTCCAACTACACTGAAACCCAGTTCCGGGCGAGAATCTGGGAATCCAGATTCATTGGGGGAGAGACTAGACTGTTTGGCAGCGGGCGAAACTCCAGGGCACCTTTCTCTCAGATGTGTTTGCAGGGAGTACACAGGGACACTGAGAGACACTGAGACCCAGGAACCTCATAGGGCGGAGCTAACAGGAAGCCAAGGCTGTAGTCTCCACCCTGAAACTCCGCCCCATCCAAGCTGAGCACAGAGGCTTTTACAATTTTGCAAGTCTAGTTGAATAAGGCTGTCTCACCGAAACCGGTTTGGCTCAGTGGATAGAACATTCAGCCTGCGGACTGAAAGGTCCCGGGTTCGATTCCAGTCAAGGGCATGTACCTTGGTTGCGGGCACATTCCCAGTAGGGGGTGTGCAAGAGGCAGCTAATCGATGTTTATCTCTCATCGATGTTTCTAGCTCTCTATCCCTCTCCCTTCCTCTCTGTAGAAAATCAATAAAATATATTAAAAAAAAAAAAAAAAAAGAATAAGGCTGTCTCCCAACATAGACACAGCTGATCCTCACAGCCAGTTGGACTGGAGGTCAAATCCTCCCAGTGTACCAACAGCAATCAAGGCTTAACAACACCAAGACTTTGCACTCAGCCCACAAAGTGGGGTACCAAGAGCGACCACCTAGGGAGATTGGGGAAGCTGAGCTACTGGCCCCTATAGGTCACTGACCACACAAAGCCACTCCATCAACATAGGGAGGCAACCAAAATGTGGAGACACCGAAGCAGGTCACAAATAGAAGGGATGGAGGAAAGTAAACTAATGGATGACACAGTGTTCAGAACCACATTTATAAGGTTACTTAAGAATCTTCTGGAGGTCCAAGATGGCGGCATAGGGCAGACGCCTGATTGTTGCCTACCACAACAATTTTGAAACTACAACTGGAAAACAGAGCAGACACCATCCAGAATCACCGGAGGGCTGGCTGAGCGGATGCGCTACAACTAGAATAAAAGAGAGGGGGATGCAGGATGATGCTGATGCCGGTGAGCCAAAGATCACACTTTAAGAACTATGGCTCTGGCGACACAATGGCAACCTGGAACGTGCTCGGCACGATTCCCCCAGAGGTTTCCGGCTGAGGGGATGGCTCCGCTCACTGCCGAGCACGGACAGACGAGCCCCTGGGGGTCATGGGGTGGGAGACTCTGGGCTTGCTGACCTCTGAGTCCTTCAAGAATCTCTGTGCCCCGGAAGCGGCCAGGTGCGCATGCCCAGTGACCAGCCGCCGCTGCAGGACCCGAGTGCTGTCGCAGCGACCTAAGACCAGCCTGCCGCCGCGCACCAGGCGCACCGGAGCCTCGCTGAGCCCGCCACCCAGCGAGTTCCGCGGCAGTCGCCCTGGAACTTTGAGAAAATGGCCTGGAGAAATTGTTGAGAAGGAATTGACCGATGGGAGTTGGGATCGGGAAGACGAAGCCCCGCTGGGTCCTGGATCCAGGTGCGCTCGCCTGGCAACTGGTTGCCGCTGCAGACCCGAGTGCCGCCGCAGCGACCTCGGACCAGCCCGCCGCCGCGCACCGGGCGCACCGGAGCCTCGCTGAGCCTGCTGCCCAGCGAGTTCCGCGGCAGCCGCCCTGAAGCTTTGAGAAAATGGCCAAAGGAATTGCTGAGAGGGAATTGACCGACAGGAATTGGGATCAAGAAGATGAAGCCCCGCTGGGTCCCAGGTCCGGGTGAGGCCGCGCGCCCCTGGGTCCGGGTGAGGCCACGCGCCCCTGGGTCCAGGTGAGGCTGGGACCCAGGTCAGGGTGAGGCTGAGTCCCGGGTCGGGGTGAGGCTGCGTGCCCCTGGGTCCTGGGCAAGGCCACGCACCCCTGGATCCGGGTGAGGCCGCTCACCCCTGGGTCCGGGTGAGGCCATGCGCCCCTGGGTCCGGGTGAGGCCATGTGCCCCTGGGTCCAGGTGAGGCTGGGTCCTGGGTCCGGGTGAGGCCGTGCCCCTGGGTCCAGGTGAGGCTAGATCCGGGTCCGGGTGAGGCCGTGCGCCCCTGGGTCTGGGTGAAGCCATGCGCCCCTGGGTCTGAGTGAGGCTGGGACCCGGGTCAGGGTGAGGCTGAGTCCCGGGTCCGGGTGAGGCTGCATGCCCCTGGGTCCGGGCGAGGCCACGCACCCCTGGATCCGGGTGAGGCCGCACGCCCCTGGGTCTGGGTGAGGCTGGGTCCTGGGTCCGGGTGAGGCCGTGCCCCTGGGTCCAGGTGAGGCTGGATCCGAGTCCGGGTGAGGCCGCGCGCCCCTGGGTACGGGTGAGGCCACGCGCCCCTGGGTCCGGGTGAGGCTGGGTCCTGGGTCCGGGTGAGGCCACGTGCCCCTGGGTCTGGGTGAGGCCACGCGCCCCCGGGACCGGGTGAGGCTGTGCACCCCTGGGTTCGGGTGAGGCAACGCGCCCCTGGGTCCGGATGAGGCTGGATCCTGGGTCCGGGTGAGACCGCGCACACCTAGGTCCGGGTGAGGCCACGCGCCCCAGGGCCGGGGTGATGCTGGGTCCCAGGTCCGGGTGAGGCCGCTCACCCCTGAGTCTGGGTGAGGCCGTGCCCCTGGGTCCAGGTGAGACCAAACCAGAGGGAGTCGGACCTGCATTACCACCATTTGTCCACCATCCAGAACTGAAAAGTCAGTGCCGACATGTACACATCAGGAACTGATAGACATTGAAAGTGGGTCTCAAAAGAACTGTTGGTCCAGAAAGAAACTCACTACACACTGATTCATTTGCCTGTCAGCATAACTATTACTGCTCATCTCACATTCGGTTCTTATAAGTATATTTCTAGGAACACATGATCTCACTCATCTAGGGGAAATGATGAACAACATAGACTGATGAACAAGAACAGACCCAGAAACAAGGAGGCATCGATCTGACTGTCGCGGCTCAGAGGGAGGGTAGGGGACGGTGGGGGTAGGGGGAAGAGATCAACCAAAGGACTTGTGTGCATGCATATGAGCCTAACCAATGGTTAAGGACAACAGGGGGGTGGGGGCATCCGTGGGGAGGTGTGTGGGATGGGAATGTGGGGATGAGGACAAATATGTGACACCTTAATCAATAAAGAAATTTTTAAAAAAAAATAAAAATTAAAAAATAAAATGAAATGTCACTCCCCTTTCCTCTTGCCAAAGAATCAGGGGCGGCCTGCACCCTGGCCGCTGCCCGTGGTGGCCGCTAGAAGTAGGACTGACAGCCCGGCCCCCCAGGGACCTCCCGCATGGCCACCTATGCCACCCCCACGCGGGTGCGGGGCCGGGACCCGCGCCACCGACTTGGAGGCCTCCCTGGTCTGTGATGAGTCGGCCAAGCCGATGGGATCCTGCAAGCCCTGGACTCCACGCGCAGTCTGCAGTGGACTGTGGTCCCTGTTTGGATTCTATTTACTGCGCCACTGGGGAGCCCTGGGGCCCAGGCCAGAATACAGCTGAGCCATGGGTGGAGCACCCACGCTGTTCTCTGTAGTTTTTTCACGAAACACAATGCACACTGCTGCTCAGATTTTGAAATTTACTATAATTGTCAGTTCAAAGAAAGAAAGAAGAGAAAAAGAATCGGGGCATCTCAAAGCACTCACAGGTGACTGGTGTCAGACCCCAAATTCCCACCAGGACAGCACTCTCTCCTTCTGAAGGCTGCACGGCTGAAGCAAGGAAGGCACTCCTCCTCAGCTGTCCCCAAGTGGGACTGACAGGGGTCCCATGCCCCTCACCCTTAGAGGTCATTCTCTCAACCAGCATATTATGATACTAATTGCTCTGCGCTGCTTCACAGGCCAGGGAAACAAAAACACAGCCAAACAAGGTGTGGGCCCGAAATTAGGTTCTGTTCTTTACCTTCTGAAGCCTGCTTTTTGACATCTGAAACTCATTAAGATGCTTCAGAAATAAAGGGCCATTGATTTTTTTCCTACTGCCTAGTTACAGCCCCAACACAACAGAAGCTGTGACATCCATCTTCCTAGGATCACATTCCTGAAAGTGACTCCCTCACTCCTCAACATCTTTAAGGAGAAGGTAGCAGTATAAAGACTCACTCTTCCCACTTTATGAATTATGCCACCGCCTCCTGCTATCACCCCTGAAGAACCAAACAAAATGATCGCACTTCACAATTTGCACTGTTTCGCTGTTTTATATTCAAGCACAAATAAAAATCCCCAGTGGTCACATTGAAGGATATCTATATATGTAAAAGCCTAAGTGACTGTTACGACTGGACGGTCACTATGACACGCACTGACCATCAGGGGGCAGACGCTCAATGCAGGAGCTGCCCCCTGGTGGTCAGTGCGCTCCCACAGCCAATCTCCTGCAGCCCGCCAACCTCCCGCTGTCCCCCTCACCCCCTGAGCGGGCCTGCTCTGATCACCCCCATCACCGGCCAGGCCAAGGGACCCCACCTGTGCACGAATTCATGCACCAGGCCTCTAGTGATTAAATAACTAAATTCTGTTTCTTTCCTTACAATTGTTGTACTCCAACTGTTCCTTTCTAATCTCCTGTTTAAATACAGAAATAGCCCAACTGGCATGGCTCAGTGGTTGAGCATCCATCTATGAACCAGGAGGTTACAGTTGGATTCCTGGTCAGGGCACATACCTGGGTCGCCGGCTTTATCCCCAGTAAGGGGCATGCAGGAAGCAGTGCTCAATGACTCTCTCTCATCATTGATGTTTCTATCTTTCTCTCCCTGTCCTTCCCTCTCTGAAATCAATAAAAAATATATTTTTTAAAAAAAAAAAAAAAACACAGAAATATATCACAAAAGCTGGATGCATAAGCTGAGCTCTACATGAGTATGAACAATTCTGAACCCGTGGGGGTTTACTCTTGAAACAAATGAATATGGCTATGACCCAAGTGTTAGGGTCTAACTGTGTAACTGAGAGTTGTCCAAATTAACTTCCAAACTGAATACAATTTTTATTAAAGACTAGAGGCCCAGTGCACGAAATTCATGCATGGGGAAGGGGGGTGTCCCTCAGCCCAACCTGCACCCTCTCCAATCTGGGACCCCTCGAGAGATGTCCGACTGCCCATTTAGGCCTGATCTCAGTAAGATCGGGCCTAAACAGGCAGTCGGACATCCCTCTCACAATCCAGGACTGCTGGCTCCCAACTGCTTGCCTGCCTGCCTTCCTGATTGCCCCTAACCACTTCTGCCTGCCAGCCTGATCACCCCCTAACCACTCCCCTGCCAGCCTGATTGATGCCTAACTGCTCCCCTGCCAGCCTGATTGCCCTTAACTGCCCTGCCCTGAAGGCCTGGGTCCCCCCAACTCCCTTTCCCTGCAGGCCCAGTCGCCCCCAACTTCCTTCCTCTGCCTGCCTAGTCACCCCTAACTGCCCTCCCCTGCAAGCTTGATCGCCCCCAACTGCCCCCCCTTGCAGGCCTGGTCCCTCCCACTGCCCTCCCCTGCTGGCCATCTTGTGGTGGACATCTTGTGTCCACATGGGGGCAGCCATCTTTGACCACATGGGGGCAACCATCTTGTGTGTTGGAGTGATGATCAATTTGCATATTACCCTTTTATTAGATAGGATATGTATGCTTTGTTTTGTTGTGATAAAAACACACAACATAAAATTTACCATTACAACCATTGTTAAGCACACAGTTCAGTAGTGTTACTTAAGTAGATTCATGTTGATGTGTAGCTGAGCTCCAGATCTTTTTCATCTTGGAAAAATGAAACTCTCTACCAATTAGATAATAACTCCCCATTTCCCCTCCCCCAGCCTCTGGCAACCACCATTCTATTTTCTGTTTCTATGAACTGGACTACTTTTTTTTTTAATTTAAATTTTTTTGTTTAAATTGATTTCAGAGAGGAAGGGAAAGGGAGAGAGATAGAAACATCAATGATGAGAGAGAATCATTAATTGGCTGCCTTCTGCACACACACTACAGGGGATCTAGCCCACAATCTGGGTATGTGCCCTGACCAGAAATTGAACCCATGACCTCCTGGTTCATAGGTTGATGCTCAACCATGGAGCCACTCTGGCCAGGTTGAACTGGACTACTTTTGAGACCTTCTATTAGTGGAATCATGCAATCTTTATATTTTTGTGGTTGTCTTATTTAACTCATGTGAAATGTAGAAAGTGTAAAAATGTTTTTTAAAAAAGATATGCAATATGAGTGAAGCTAACAAATATATTATTATTAAAATTCAACACTAATTGTGGTACTTGGGTCAATTAGGATTTACACCAAAAAATATTTCTTGTAGGAAGTGTTTTATCATTGACATTGTTTGGGATTACTGGTCCATGGTAAGAATAAAAACACACCGCATTCAATCAGCTTTATTACGGTGTTTACATTCGCTGCCAACAGTCATCCCCTTCATTCTGCTCTCCAGACTGAGCCCGCCCTGGGCATGTCTCTGCCGCATAATATGCCAAGGAGGGCTGCATGCGCTACCTGGAGTCAGGGCCATTATGCCCATGCACCTAAATTGAAAAATGAAAGTAGGGTTTTTCAATGATCCCAGGCCATTAGCCTCTGGGTTTCTACTTCCCTGCTGCACCCTGAAACTCTCGAAAGCCAGGCCACTAGGATTGCATTAGGGAGCTCTCTCTCTCTCAGGAATAAACATGCAGAGAAGTGATGTGAACGGAGGGTAGACAGCTCTCCCTCAGGCAAACAAATATAGATATTTTCTTTCTGAAAACACTCTTTTCCTTTAACTCATTTAACTTCACACTATTGGTGGAGGGAAAAGCCATAATTGACCATTTTGCTGATCCCCAAGTCAGCACAGAACCATTCTCCAGGGTGATCTTACCATCGTGACTCAGCGCTGTATTTGTTTGTCTCCCTGTCAGAGTGTCTTTTCAGAGTGCTGAGTATAGGCAGTGAAGAGTCAGAAGTGTTCCCAGAATGCCTCCTGTGAAGAGAAACAGAAGACCAGGCTGCTGCAGGGACCATGCACCTGTCCACAGGTGTAGCTAAGGTGGAAACCATTTGTTCCTGCAATCCGAGGAGATGGGGAGACCTAGCTCATCCTAATTACAGTCTTGGCCTCACTCTACCAACCAGCCCAAGTTTCACTATTATTTCGCTTAGATGATCTTAGGCAAATTACTTGACCTCCATAAAGCCCAGTCAACCATCTGTAAAAGGAAGCTAAAAATAAATGCTCTCCAGGCTAGTGTGAGAATTTAAAAAGATCAGGCAAAGTATTTGGCACTCAAGAGACATCCACTCCTAGTCTCTTTCCCTTCCACAAAACCTGTATTTCTAAAACTTTCTTCTGCCCCACTAAGAGCTTTGTCTATAAAAGTGGCCAAATATCTTCTCCTTCCATCTTAAATGGCCTACACAAGATCTTTTGATCATGGGAAGCAGAATTCTATGGGGAGGCTCCAGAATATATGGAACATGTCAAAGAGTGAGTTTGGAGAGCATGAAAATAACTTCAGTCCACATCACACACACAGTACTTATAATGTAGAACCTACAAACTAAATGCCACCTCAGGATAGGGCACAGGGTCCTGATACATGTTTACACTAAGAAAAGAGAAGTTTTGGAGTTGAGGGGCCCAGCGCAGGCAGACTTGTGCTAGAACAGACTAAGGGAGATATCGATAGGCTGTGGAACCACCATCCTCCAGCTCCTACAGATGGGCCTCGAGTGGCCTCATCCAAGCAAACCCCAACTTGGCCAACAGAGAGCAGCTATGCTAGGGAGGAGGCAGTTTGACTTGACTCTGCCAGCGCTCCCAACCAGTCACTCCACCAAGACTGGACCAGTTGGATTTTTGGTCTAGCTGTCATGGTACTCATATGGGTACTCAATACATGAATGCCACAATAAATAAAGAATCAAACTGAAACTCTTATGCTCAAGGATAATTAGTCATCCAAGCACAACTGTAACGGATACTGATAAACAATAATATTAATCATGTAAATACACTGCTATTTTGTGTATTCAGTGTGAAGATTACAGGATATTGAATGCCTAATAGGAAGAAGGGATTAATATGAAGGTAGAAGACTCCCAGAAAAAAAGGTGATTCTTAAGATATGCCCCATTGTTTGCACAGTTTTGCTGAATCAAACCTTGTTTACCCTCTCTTACCAACAGATAAATGTGGAGGAATTTGAATACTGCATAGATGTGCAACGAAGCATGAACCTTGCTATTGAGCCATGCAACAGACTGATTGCATGATTAATAAAGACTTTTATTTTTATTGCTCAATGTTCAAAGTGGCTCATTCCCATATGAACTGAGCTGTACTATCAGGATTCTTGATTGCAAGCAACAAAAACAGACTCTGGTTAATGTAAGCAGATTTGAAGGGTAGAGTAGTTTGCCACTGAAATGAAAGCCTAGAAAACCAGGCTCAGGCTGGAATTGAGCAAGGGGAGGTCCTGTCCCAGCAAAAGGCTGCCACTGTTACCCTTGGCCAGGCAGTCACTGTCGTATCACTGGGCCTTGATGTGTATATAAAACCTCCGACTGATATTGCAACTTCATTTCATGCCCTCAAACACAAAGTCCTCTGATTTGAAAACTAACTACAAAGCTACAGTAATTAAAACAGTGTGGCACTGGAATAAAAACAAAATATAGACCAATGGAATGGACAGCCCAGAAATAAACCCTCACATACATGGTCAAATTATTTTTGACGGTGGTCACAAGACTATTCAATGGAGAAAGGACAGTCTTTTCAACAAATGGTGCTAAGAAAACTTGATATCAACATGCAAAAGAATGAAATCAGACCCTTACCCAACTCCATATACAAAAACAAATGAAAATGAATCAATTAACTCAATATAATACCTAAAACTATGAAACTCTTAGAAGATAACACAGGGCAAAAGCTTTACAACATTAAATTTGACAATTATTTCTTGGATATGACACCAAAGACACAGGCAACAAAAGAAAAAATAAACAAATTGGACTTTATAAAAATTTTTAAATGTATGCATCAAAAGACAAATATCAACAGAATAAAAAGGCAACTCACAGAATGGGAGAAAATATTTACAAATCATATATCTGAAAAGGGATTAATTTCCAGAATGTATAGTGAACTCCTAAAATTCAACAACAGAAAAGCAACCTGGCTCAGACATGGGCAAAGGACTTGAATCGACATTTCTCTAAAGAAGATACACAGATAGCTAATAAGCACATAAAAAGTGTTCAACATCACTAATCATTAGGGGAATGCACATAAAAACTACAATAGGATACCACTTCACAACCACTAAGATGGCTACTATAAAAAAATCTAGAAAATAAGTGTTGGCAAGGTTGTGGAGAAATTGGAACCCTTTTGCACTGTTGGTAGGAATGTAAAATGGTACAACCACTGTGGAAAACAGTATGGCAATTCCTGAAAAAATTAAACATAATTATTATATGATGCAGCAATTCTATTTCTGGGTATGTACCCAAAAGAATTGGAAGCTGGGTCTTACTAGTAAAAAGCATTATTCACAATAGCTAAAATGTGGAAGCAACCCAAGTATCCATCAATGGGTAAATGGTAAGCAAATTGTGGTATACACACCCAAAGGAATATTAGTCAGCCTTTAAAATGAAAGAAATTCTGACACATGCTACAGAATGGATGAACCTGGGGCATTAGACTAAGTGAAATAAGCTAGTCACAAAAGGACAAATATTGCATAACTCCACTTAGTCAAAATCAGAGAGAGAGAAAATAGAATGGTGACTGTCAGGGGCTGGGTGAAAGAACTGGAAGTTACAGAGTTTCAGTTCTATAAGATAGAAAGAGTTCTGAAGATGGATGATGGTGAGGGTAGCATATTATGAATTAATTTAATGCCATAAACTCTACAATTAAGACTGGTTAAGATGATAAATTTTGTCTATTTTACCTTGAGATTTGGGCCCCTGTTTCTGGGTGCAGAAGCAGGTTGAAGCACCCATCTTATATAAAAACTGCTGTTTGAAATTTTAACCCTGCTATTTTGGCTTCTGTAAACGCTTGTTTGCTTAAGTAATAAGGAAAATAAGACTACTCCCATTCCAGAGAGGCCATGAACCTTCCCTAAACGAAGTTATCAGTGCTGTCGCCAGGCCAGGCCTTTGATTAAGGTCTCAAAGCCCCAGCACATAGGGCTCTTTAAGAACTTGCAAAGGGGACTGGAAAACCCCATATTTGGGAGACAAAGGACTGAAAAAAATATAAAAAGGGACAACTTCCTCCATGTTGCGGCCAGAATTTGAAAGACATTTTTCTCTGGGGCCAGGCATCATCATCATCATCATCATCATCATCATCATCATCATCATCATCATAAAGTGTAACTCCATTTCTCTAAGCATTGCTTGGTTTTCTCTGGTCTTCTGCAACAAGGTGAGGAATCACCTACAACATTCCACTTCCAGAAAAAAAGGCATAGCCCACCCTCCATCTTGCTTAGCATGAAGGAAAATAGGAAGGGTATACTGAGAAGTCTAAACAACAAATGTCCCTCATTCATCCTGTTGAAGTTTGTTTCATCACCTCTTGAAACCCACCTGGATGGAATTCTTAGTTTTCCTGGCCCTCCTTGCCCTGCCCTGCCCTGCTTTGCCACCCTAACCTGTGGCATCCTGAGTACGGAAGTTCTGTCAGCCCCAGAAAAGTCAGTGGGCTCCTTTCAAAATGAAGGAGACAGATCCCTGACTTTCTTCAAATTAACCAGCATACCACTTTTAATTACTCACTCACTTCTTTATTTTACGAATCTGTACTTCTATATGCCCTGAACAGAGTTCAGTCCTGGAAACATTGTTGTGAATGTAAAAGACAGCACAGCCCTAATGGAATTTGTAGTCTAGTGACACCCCCTAAGGAGCAGTACAAAATATTCTTTTCTTGGGGCTTTTAATAATTGCCTAACTTCTGATTAATGTGATGGTCTCTCTGAACAGCTATTCAAACACACACACACACACACACACACACACACACACACACACACACACACACACACACGACCCTGATGACCTCTCAAGTTTTCCTCTCCCATGGGATGTGTAAGGTGTTGGCATTTTGAGCTTTTTCACATTTTAGAACTCTGAGAAACAGGTGATTATTAAGGAATGGAAATTACTCCTTTAAACTGACCTCCCTGAGATTTTAAAACAACAAAGCAGCCAGCTGTGCTGCTTCTCTCATTACTGTTAGGAGTATTTCCACACAAGGAGGTACAGAACTAAGCAAACAGCCTTCCTGGTTCCAGAATACAATTTACTTCCATTTTGAAAAGGCAACAAGGCTTTCAGCAGCTTCTCACTGATAAGCCCCCAGGAAACAGAAATGCCTACAGGGTAACTTCTGGACTTTGAATTGAATGGAATCTTTTTTATAAATCATTTTGCATTTGTTCTTAAAACCAAGGGGAGGGGTTGGCAGGCTGCCACACGGGAGCACCAACTCAGTGCCAGAAAACGCACGCAGTTAGCATGAATATGCAGGCTGGTGTTGGAAAAGGAGAGGCGCTACCCTTGTTTTGTAACTAAGCATAAGAAACAACCATCATACACATTAACACAAGTTCAACAAAACATGGCCAGGGCCCATCACGGCCTGTAGGCTGCCAGCCTCAGGACACGGAAAGGGAATTCATCTAGGTATCAGGAGACCTTCTAGCTATACCTTTTATTAGTTGCACAATGTTGGCCAATTTGCATCACTTCTTCAGGTCCTGAAGTCCTCCACTGTAGACTATGAAGATCAAACCAGTAGAACCATAACGCCTATTTTGCTAACATAATATTTTCAGAGTCTAATATGTGCCGTACACTTTATATACACCAGTGATGGCGAACCTATGACACGCGTGTCAGCACTGACACGCGTAGCCATTTCTGATGACATGCGGCCGCATGCCGAGGATGAAACATTTGCTGCTCCTGAGGATGAAACATTTGCGACTAGAGTCTTGGAGTTAGTTTTTTCCTCAAAGTGACACACTACCCGAGTTATGCTCAGTTTTTTGGCGAAGTTTGACACACCAAGCTCAAAAGGTTGCCCATCCCTGATATACACTATACCTTACAGCAAAGATGCAAGATAACCATTATTATATCATTGTCATAGATGAGGGATTTGAGGCTCAGAGAGAGTGGGTATCCCTGACACTCGACCCTGGATCAGTCTGTTTTCAAAGCCCGGGCTATTTCACACTGTAGTATTCTTCACTATGTGTCTAAGGGCTATGCTTATTGGCCCCTGCAGCTCTAGCTCTAGGGAAGCAAGAGCTTAAAGACAGTCTCGTAACCTGGGCCTAAACCAAGCCACCAAATCAGCAGGGGAAAATGCATAAAATTATATGCAACTATAAATGAAGGCAAGCGGGGGGGGGGGGGGGGGGTAACAGGATAAAGAAAAATAACGGTAAACAGAAAATAACTACGATATTTGGAATGGTATCTATGGTAAATAGAACAAATTACCTACTAACAAGCTTATTTGTAAGACTAGAGGCCCGGTGCATGAAATTTGTGCATTGGGGTGTGTGTGTGTCCCTCAGCCCAGCCTGCACCTCTCCAATATGGGACCCCTCGGTGAAATCGGGCCTAAACGGGCAGTCGGACATCCCTCTCAAAATCCAGGCCTGCTGGCTCCCAACCGCTTGCCTGCCTGCCTGCCTGATTGCCCCTAACTGCCTCTGCCTACCAGCCTGATCATCCCCTAACCGCTCCCCTGCCAGCCTGATTGACTCCTAACTGCTCCCCTGCTGGCCCGGTCACCCCTAACTGCCCTCCCTTGCCAGCTTGGTCGTCCATAACTGCCCTCCCCTGCCGGCCTGGTCACCCCTAACTGCCTTCCCCTGCCGGACCCATCACCCCTAACTGCCCTCCCCTGCCAGCCTAGTCGATGCTAACTGCCCTCCCCTGCCAGCCTGGTCACCCCCAACAGCCCTCCCCTGCAAGCCTGGTCCCCCCCAAATGCTCCTCCGCTGACCCGGTCGCCCCTAGCTGCCCTCCCCTGCAGGCCTGATCGCCCCCAACTGCCCTCCCCTGCTGGCCATCTTGTGAAGGCCATCTTGTGTGTTGGAGTAATGCTCAATTTGCATATTACCTCTTTATTATATAGGACTAGAGGCCCGGTGCACAAAATTCATGCACAGGTGGCGGATGTCCCTCAGCCCAGCCTGCACCCTCTCCAATCTGGGACTCCTCGAGGGATGTCCGACTGCCCTCTCACAATCCAGGACTGCTGGCTCCCAATTACTCGTCTGCCTGCCTGCCTGATTGCCCCTAACTGCTTCTGCCTGCCAGCCTGATCACCCCCTAACCACGCCCCTGACAGCCTAATTGATGCCTAACTGCTCCCCTGCCAGCCTGATTGCCCCTAACTGCCCTTCCCTGCCAGCCTGGTCGCCCCTAACTGCCCTCCCTTGCCAGCCTGGTTGCTCCTAACTGCCCTCCCTTGCAGACCTGGTCACCCCTAACTGTCCTCCCCTTCAGGCCTGATCACCCCCAACTGCCCTCCCCTGCAGGCCTGTTCACCCCCAACTGCCCTCCCCTGCAGGCTTGGTCGCCCCCCAACTGCCCTCCTCCGCTGGCCCGGTTGCCCCTAACTGCCCTCCCCTGCAGGCCTGATCGCCCCCAACTGCCCTCCCTTGCAGGCCTGGTCCCTCCCAACTGCCCTCCCCTGTTGTTCTGATCACCCACAACTGCCCTCCCCTGCCAGCCATCTTGTGGTGGCCATCTTGTGTCCACATGGGGGCAGCCATCTTGTGTGTTGGAGTGACAGTCAATTTGCATATTACTCTTTTATTAGATAGGATCTTCACAACTCTATGAGGAAGTCAGGTTTGGTAACATGCAACCTAGGTTTGTGTCCTGACTGGGAGTTGAACCCACAACCTTTTGGTGCAAAGGATGATGCTCCAACCAGCTGAGCCACCAGCCAGGGCCTAACTACTTTTTAAAGGTGGCAACTGTCTTATTCATCTCTGGATCCTCCAAAAATACTGATTACAATTCCTGGTCCATGGGAGATCACTAGAGTAAGTTGAATTAGTATATATACTCTACTAGTATGCTCAATTTCCTATTTAACTAGAAAAACTATTTCAAAACAGAAAAAAAGGTGTGCAACTACTTCTATTTGCCTTTCCTCCTTGGTTAGTGAGTAGGAGGGTTGACACAGAAGTCATTTGCCTCCAGAAATAGGATTGCGAGTAATCAGCTAGGAGAGGGATTCAGGTCAGTGTCAGTGAGGTAACCAGAGCTTCAATCTCTTTGAATAACAATATGTATTTCAGTATTTTTGTTTTTCTCCATAAACAAACTGGGTAGAATCCATTGATATTTGGAAAAATCAAGTAATTAGCAAAATGTTCTAGTTCAACTACAATTTGAATTTTGGGGAAACTCAACCTATTTTAGACATAATGATGAAATGTTTACTTTGGGGAGGAAAATGCCTAGAGCCTTCTCACTGTTTCATGACCCCTCTCCTGTACTGCTGCAGCCAGATGAGCTGCTTTCCTAACTTCACTCAACCTCCAAGGCTTAGTTGGGTTGTAACCAAATCTTTCACTGTCCCTTATTAATCAGACCACATTCTCTTTTGCTATTTTTGACCACTTAAATGTTTTTTTCAACTCTACTAGTCATTTTATATTTTGCAAATATAATTATGAAATTAAATAACTGAATTGTGACATCTGAATACTTAAGTATGTCAAACCCATTCTAAGAGCTATACATGTATTACCTCACTTAATCCTCAAAACCATATACATTATAGACAGAAAAACTGAGGCCAAAAAGGTTGATCATCAACGTAGGAGCCTGTATTAAACTGCAAAATTACAAGATTTTTCTGGCAATAAAATCTTTATTATGATTGTTTTTAATGGTTAAAATTTGCATGTTTCCTAGATAAAGTAGTCTGTAACAGGATAAAAAATTACAAAAAGACAAGCTTCTTAATGTTTCACTTGAATTAACTATAGAATTAAAATGCCTGCTAATGATTTAATAGCTTCAAATATAACACAAAATATATTCAATATATAATATAGACCTCAGTAATCTGATTCTCCTATTATGCAATTATTTACAAACTGAATTAAAAGTGTTAGCTATACATATGAATTAAAAAACAAGTATATTCTGAAATAATTGTATCCTAAATATCTATTCTTTAGAGTAGAAATACTCATTTAATACAATATATTAATTACATCAATTTTAGTAACAATTTGTTGGTGTGAATTTAGCCCAATTTAAATTCCTGTGTGCTGGGAAATACAACTATTCTTTTTTAAAGCTATTAGAATTTGTAGTTCAGTTTAATAACTCAGAATGATATCCCATCCTACTTAATTTTAAGGTATAGGACATAATGATACCCCTTTTTTAGATAAATGGAACTTACTTTCATTAACAATGTAAAGCATTTTCCTTTCTAAACTGTATAATTTTTATTCAGTTATCTATATAACGTTATACACTAGTAAGCAAAGCAAGCAACATTACTTTAAATAACATCTTTAATTAAAGTTTTGCAAAGGTAAAATATTAAACTTAAAATAGGTCTTAGTACATCAAAATACTAAGTTCTCTAATTGTATTCCAAGATGTTCTTTAAAACATAATATCCCGTATATCACAGAAGAGCAACCTTGATCTGCAATTGTACAGATGAATTATACAAACATAATAAATATATTTACGCCCTTACACATAACAGTATGTACAACAGCAGTTGACAACAGTAGCTCAGAACAGCAAAAAGGATTAGTCCCTCCCCCAAATTGTAGCCCTGATGCATACTGGACTGATTTAAGGAACCTTGACAGAAATAGTTATTAACTAGGTAAATAGTAACTTACTAGTAGTTAGTAGTTACTAATAACTCAATGAGTTCTTCCTTTAAAAAAGGAAAAGTTTCTTTTGTTCCTCAAAATAAACAAAAATATTAAGTTTGTGTGTTCTTCCTTAAACCATAAAAAATGACAAAAAAAATAGACTAAAGCAGGCTTAAAAGGGGAATATAAACTTCAGAATAATTTCCATAGCATAATAGATTAAAATGCAAAACTATTTAACATAAACTCATGAGGAACTATATAAAAGCAACTATTTTTTAACCAATGAATTCAAAATCTGAATAGCTGATTCAGACAGGTGGAAGACAGACAAATGAAATAAAATGAAAATGTACAAAGATGGATTCAATAAAATATTACATTGCACAAAATCTCAAAAAAGTTCAAGATGAAATAATCTGAAAAAAATAGAAATTTTCTAAGTGGAAGAAAATGTTAAGTTATAAAGGGAACTCCCGAGAGGAAATTATGTCTGTTTTCCTGCACAAGGCATGTTTACCTTCTGAAAAGAATGGTGACATTATTGCTATAAGATAATCAAAAATTAGTCTTAGAGGAGACAACCCTTTTCATTCCTCCATAAAAAGCAGAAAAAATAAGAAAACCAAATCCTTGATTTTCACTATAGCAAAAGAAAATCTTTATACAAAAGCTATTATATTTTTATGTTCTTGATGTCTAAAACCACAATCTATTAGAATACGCTCTTCAAAATTACTATACACACTGCTCAAATCTTGATGTATTCCTAGAACAACATCAAGGTGGCTTTGATTTTAAGAGAGGCAATATAAATGTGGTATTATGATGGCATTTAATTAACAGAAATGTGAACATTTAAAAAAATATAAAAGCCCAATATAAAGATCCCCCTTATATAACAGACATTTTATTATAGAAACTAATTGCACATTAAAGAGTTGTTTTAGCAAAATGTGGCTCTCCACAGAAATAAACTGTGCTCTCAGGCATGCATGTGGTCTGATTATCCCAATGACCACCAAAAAAAAAAAAAGTACGTATACTGAAAGGCACACATTTCCACACTTTATCAAGTAATTTTGTGTAAATTTCCCTTCACACTGTTGATTAATGTTAATCTTTTTTTAATAAAAGGTGCCATCACCTTCTGTGCAAATCTAAACAATTTCTCTTCTGAAAACTTTACCTGTTTTCATAAAACCAAGTCTGAACAATTTTCCCTCTTTGAATAAACATTTTCATTTTAAAATTCTGAAGTGTGAATCCTTGCCTTTTCAAAGGAATGACATTTTTATAGAACTTAATGAAATGATTTGTTAAATACAATGTTAAAAGCATGATTAAGAATTCAAGTACAATAAAAGATAAGCAAGTGGCATTCTTATAGCAAGCCACCATAATAAAACTAAAACATGCTATTTGATTAAAAAGGAACACAATGCAGTGATACATAAGAGCACAATTTGATATGCAGTGTTGTTGATCTGGCTTTCAGGATTTTCACAGGTAAAAGAAAAGCATTTGCCAAGTGTGCCATAATTAATATGCAATACACAGGTACAACTACAAATAGTTAATTCCTGCTTCAAAATAACCCGAGTCAATCACTCTGAAAGCAGTGGTTTTTCACGTTTGAAAAAAACATTATAAAAACAGGCCAGTATCCAATTCTACTATGAATATCGAATGCTTGCCTACATAGAGGGCCCAAAACATGAGCTGAATATCATATAATAATACAAGGTTCAGTAGCATAATAACTACTAGATAGCCAAAAGGTTTCGATCAACACTGCAGCACTGCTAAACTTTTATAGGTAGTTCAGGTCAATGACTCTTCATTGGGTAAATATCAACCTACTATCAACTATACTGAAGGACAACTGAACAAGAGGACTTCCGTGATTCCACCCCCTCCCTTCTCTTCTCCCAATCTCAATAAAACAAACCAACAAACATATGTGTGCTTTCAGAGTAATGGGGTAAACAAACAAATCTCCCCTCCAAAAAACTAAATTAACATAGCAAAAATAAAAACCGTATTACCAGTTATGGCATCTAATAAAACCTAACTACTAGCATGCCAGAAACCACCATTTATATCAAAGTTCAGAACGTAAGTTAAAGGGACCAAGTTGGTAATGTGGGGTAGGAAGTAGGTGGGAAAAAAAAAGATTAGCCTTTTTGAGAATTTTAAAGATTTGTGTTAAAAAAAGAAAAAGAAATATATAATAAGCTCACAGTTTTTCTTTGCAATGTACTTTAAAGTGTTTCTATTTTACTTCTGGAAACACAAAGGCAAATAAAAGATAAAAATGGAAGACTTTTAAAAAATCAATATACAAAAGTTAAACACATGTGAATTCTGTCCAAATAAACCATGAAAAGAATTAGCTGTAAGAACCAAGGTGAAGACAAATGTTCCTACAGTTCTCCCAGGCAACTCGTGCACACTGAGCACAGCACTGCCATACTGTATTTTAGAGCCCCTTACAGAATTAGAGCTATGTATTCTTAATATACATACTAAGTTTCTATTATTTTCAATAAAAGTCAAATTTATATGCTTTCTTCCCGATGTGCAAACTAAAGCCCATGTATTTAATATTATCAATGGCCTGGAAGGGCCACTAAATGAAAGAGGTAAATATGTACTTAGTGGCCCACCCCCTCCTACCCCAAAATTGCCCCTCAAATTACAAAGTTAAATTTTTAAAAATCTGTTCAATTAAAATAATAGTTTTATAATTCTTTACTAGTAAAGACAAGAAACTTTTATAATTATTAAATTGTTTAATAAAAACCCAGGTCCTCACCACCTGCCCAACACTTCAGTCAATGCACTGAATGTTATCTGAATGTATGTTTAGCTTAAAGACTAAACAACCCATATAAGCATGCACTTCAGCCCAACTGGAAAAAAATCTGTATCTAGTCTTGTGTATATTTCAGCTAAATGGTACCTTTGTGAAATAAAACCATATTTCTAAGGAGCCACTTTACGGTTTCTTTTTAAGGTATGGGGCTAAAAGAAACAATTACACTTTTTTGTAAGGAAACTGAAGTTGGCATTTTAATTCTGCTTAGACGAGACTCTAGTTTAATGAGTATGAAAACCTAATTAAAATAAGTAGCCATTCCTGGGTCAAATTTTGTCTCCAAACTGTGGTCATTGATTACTTCCTTTAACTCTTAAACAGATGTTTCATAAAGCAGGGAAGTAAGAGGTATATATCACTGAGGGAGAATAGCAAGTAAAAATATTTAAGACCTATTATAAGAGTTCTAAATTGCTTCCTTACACAAGTCAATTAAAATTCAACACCATAATTCTTGCCCTCTTGTAAAAAGCGCACACGCAATTTTTACCAAATATAACCACATACAATAAGCAGTTTCATTTCAATCTATCAAAAGGGAAGTTTCTTCAGTTCATTCTAACAAGTATTTTCTGACTGAACCCAAGGTGGAGGAAGGAATATAGACAAAGCTTTACATGCTAATTACCAGTGGCAGGTACCTGTATTTAAAATTGACAATAAGGGTTTTCCTACAAAAAACCCCCATGCCCCCTTCCCCAACAACCCCAGTTGCTACAGTTCCATGGCTTGCCAGTTAGAAGTAGTGTCTATGTTGTCAAGGTCTCTTTGTTCCAGTAGCTTTGCTTCTACTGCACTTTTTCTGACATGCAGAAGTTAAGTTTTGGTTGAAGTATGTCCCAAGTTTCAAACTGTCACTTTAAATTTTTTTAAAGTTTCTTTCATTTTATTTATAAAAGAAAAGAACCAACTCTTCACCATTCGGCATCTCCAATGGCTTTGGAAAATATATAATCTCTTCCATTAAGATTCATAATGCCATCCTTGAGATGAAATTTCCATTTGTTTTTACTTCTGTGTATCTAAATAAACAAATAAAGAATGTAAGAGATACGATCAACAGAGGAACCAACAAAAAAGTCCATTCACACACCAAAAAACCTTTGTCTTGTACATTACTGCATTTGCAAATTATTTTTTTTAATTGAGATATAATTGACATGTACCATTCTATTAGTTTCAGGTGTACAACAGACATAATAATCTGGTATTTTTATATATTGAGAAATAATCACAATTAAGTCTATTTAACATTCATCACCCACAGTCACAACTTTTTCTTGTGATGAGAATTTTTAAAATCTACTCTTAGCAACTTTCAAATATACTTCACAGTAATATTAGCTATAGTCACCATGCTGTACATTATATCCCTTGACCAATTTATTTTATAACTGGAAGTTTGTACCTTTTGACCACCTTCACCCATCCCCCACCCCTCACTTCTGGCAATCATCATTCTATCCTCTGTAACTATGAGTTCAGTTTGTTTTAAAAGATTAAACATATAAATGAGATCATTAGAGAGAGTGAAAGGGAGGGGGAGAGACAGAGAAACATTGATGTGTGAGAGACACATGGATTGGTTGCCTCCCACACGCACCCCTATTAGGGCTGGGGATTTAATCTGCAACCGAAGTATGTGCCCTTGACCACAATCGAACCCATGACCCTTTGGTCTGCAGGCTAGGGCAAGATTTCACTCTTTATTATGACTGAATATTATTCCATTATATGTACTGCTATTATATACTGCATATATCTCATTATTTCTTTATCCATTCATCCACTGATGGGACACTTATGTTGTTTCCATGGCTTGGCTAAAATGTTGCAATGAGCCGAAACCGGTTTGGCTCAGTGGATAGAGCGTCGGCCTGCGGACTCAAGGGTCCCGGGTTCGATTCTGGTCAGGGGCATGTACCTTGGTTGCGGGCACATCCCCAGTAGGGGGTGTGCAAGAGGCAGCTGATCAATGTTTCTCTCTCATCGATGTTTCTAACTCTCTATCCCTCTCTCTTCCTCTCTGTAAAAAATCAATAAAATATATTAAAAAAAAAAAAAAATAAAATGTTGCAATGAGTCCAGCCCTACATGGCTCAGTGGTTGAGCACTGACCTATGAACCACGAGGTCACGGTTTGATTCCTGTCAGGGCACATGCCCCAGTTGCAGGCTTGATTCCCAGTGTGGGAGCGTGCAGGAGGCAGCTGATCAATGATTCTCTCGCATCACTGATGTTTCTATCTCTCTATCCCTATCCCTTCTTCTCTGAAATCAATTTTAAAAAATGTTATTTTTTTAAAAAATGTTGCAATGAACATGGGTGTCATACATCTTTTCCAGTTAGTGTTTGTGTTTCCTTTGAAAAAATACCCAGAAGTGGATTTGTGGGATTATATGGTAGTTCTATTTTTAATTTTTTTAAGAACATACATACTGTTTACTATAGTGGCTGTACCAACTTACATTTCCACCAACAGTGCACAAAGGTTCCCTTTTCTCCACATCCTTGCCAACACGTTACTTTCTTTTTTCTTTTTATAACAGCCATTCTAATAGGTAATGTTAATGAGATAATAGCTCACTGTGGTTTTGATTTGTATTTCCGATGATTAGTCATGTTAATAAGGACCTATTCAGGTACGGATTGGCCATTCGTATATCTTCTTTGGAAAACTGTCCATTCAGATCTCCCCATTTTTAAACCAGACTGTATTTTTGCTATTGAGTTGTATGAGTCCTTTATGTATTTTGGATATTAACTCCTTATCAGATATGTGATTTGCAAATATTTCCTCCCATTCAGTAGGCTGCCTTTTCATTTTATTGATTATTTCCTTTGCTGTGCAGAAACTTTTTAGTTTGATGTAGTCCCACTTAATTTTGCCTTTGTTGTCAAATAAAAAACCAGACTGATGTTAAGGAGCTTACCAACTAGGAATTTTTAGCAGTTTCAGGTCTTAATCAAGTCTTTCATGCATTTAAAGTTGGTTTTGTGTATGTGTGATAGGTTTTCCCAGTACCATTTATTAAAGAGATTGTCCTTTACCCATTGTGTATTCTTGGCTATTTTGTCCTAACAAATATGCATGGGTTTATTTCTGGTCTCTCTTTTCTATTCCATTTATCTATGTGTCTGTTTTTATGCCAATACCATACTGTTTTGATTACTATAGCTGTGTAATACAGTTTGAATTCAGGGAGCATGATGACTGAAGCTTTGTTGTTCTTTCTCAAATTTACTTTCGTTGAAGGGTCTTTTGTGGTTCATACAAATTTTAGGTTTGTCTGTTCTGTATCTGTGGAAAAGGTCATTGGATTTTGATAGGGAATGCACTGGGAATCTGTAGAATGGTAGTACAGATATTTTAATAAATTAATTATAAATGCAATATAATTTATAGATTTATTATAAATTTAATTACTGTAGCCAGAAAACAAATTTAAATCCAAATTAAATGTTTAATAAATAACAAAAAATCTCAACAATAATGCCAATAATTATAATAAAAATACTTGGAAAGTAGCACCCTTTTTAAGAATTAAGTAAACAAGGAGTCAAGAGCCAATTCTCACAGAACCTAGTTTAAAAATTCCTTAATGATACCAAAATACAGTTAGAGCTAAGTAACTTTTAAAATAATTTTCAGTAAGAATGTATATGTTTGTTAGTTATCAGTCTTATCTAGTTCTTTCCTTAGAAATAAAAAAAAGTTGCAGAGATTTAATTAACCTTTTAGTTTTGAGGTAATTTAGGCTAAATAAAAAAATAGAATTATCCCACTGAGCTACTGTTCATGTTAAAAGACAATTCAAAAGTAGTTCTGTTTACTTTGTTAACAAGTTGGGACTTAACAACTCTCTCCAAGATTTCATTAATACCTTATTTTTAAAATATAAAGCTATACAAATTAATTTCTCCATGTATTAATTTATCAGTCTACAAGAGGCCCAGTGCACGAAATTCGTGCACAGAGTGGGGGATTCCCTCAGCCCAGCCTGCACCCTCTCTAATTGGGGACCCCTTGGGGGATGTCCGACTGCCGGTTATCCCTCTCTCAACCTAGAACCGCTGGCTCCCAACTGCTCACCTGCCTGCCTGCCCACCCAATCGCCCCTAACTGCCTCTGCCTGTCAGCCTGATCACCCCCAACTGCCCTCCCCTGCAGGCCTGATCTAGCCACCAATGGCTCTCCCCTGCCGGCCTGATCTTGCCCCCAACTGCACTCCCCTCCTGGCCTGGTTGCCCCCAACTGCCCTCCCCTGCTGGCCTGATCTCGCTCCCAACCGCCCTCCTTTGCTGGCCAACTTGGTTCTGATTGGTCGGTTTCTATGCCAGTCAGCATCAAAAGCTCCGCCTGCTAGGCAGCCATTGGCTTCCCACAGCACCCAGATTTAGTTCTGATTGGTCAGTTTCTATGCCATTCAGTGTCAAAAGCTCCACCTCCTAGGCAGACATTGGCTCCCCACAGCACCCAGATTTGGTTCTGATTGGTTGGTTTCTATGCCAGTCAACATCTCTGGACCTATCAACAGGGCCTGATCAAAAAGGCGGGGCTGATCAGCAGCCCCAGTGAAGGCCTGGAGAGAAATGGAGATGCAGCTGCTGGCCAGACTGGGAGAGAAAGAGAGAGGCAAGTGCTGATCAAAAGCTACCTCAGAGGCAACGGATCAGTCCCTGCTTCTCTCTTCAGGCCTCTCTCTGGCCCTGATTCATAGCTCCCTCACCAGTCAGTGCTGGGGCACCATGCCTGCAGCGGAAGCAGTCAGCGTTGGGTTGCCCCGGCAACCCAGCGCTGACTGCAGGACTGACTTCTGGTTGGTCGAGCCTCGGTCGTTACTGGTCATTACAGCCCAAGGTTTTTATATGTTAGGATTATCTACTAAACTATAACAATGTTTTCATTCATTCACTGTTTATACTGAAAATAAAAGGCATCAATCAGCTGCCCAAATATTTGAACAAGGCAGAAAGGATGGTTTAGCGAAGTAATTACAACAGAAAAAAATGTCAGAAATCTGATGATAAAATCCTTACCTTATCATATTGGCATACAACCACATTTTCAGTATCAAAGAGTTCCTGTCCTTCCTCATCGCTCACATCATCTTCACTATTGAGGGGCTCCTACAAATAAAGAGAGTTTATTTTTTCATACTTCATGCATTATTAGCAAAGGGCCCTTTATCTTCAATAAAAATAAACACAATAACCTTGACGTGCTTTGAGAACTCTAATATTCAATGAAAATACACACAATGACCTTGATGTTCTTTGAGAACTAAGGGCCCGACAGACACATACACTGAGTGGCCAGATTATTATGATCTCTGAACACATAATAATCTGGCCACTCAGTGTATATCCTATACAATAAAAGGCTAATATGCAAATTGTCCACTTGACCAGGAGTTCAACCAGCAGGCAGGCCGGCCAACTGCCCATGTCCCCTCCCCCCAGCCAGGCTTGCCAGACCCCACCCATGCACGAATTCATGCACCAGGCCTCTAATATATACACTGAGTGGCCAGATTATGATGATCTCTGAACACATAATCTGGCCACTCAATGTATATATGTATATATACACTGAGTGTACACACACACACACACACACACACACACACACACATATAAACACTGAGTGGCCAGATTATTATGCATTCAGAGATCATAATAATCTGGCCACTCGGTGTATATCTCCAAGCAAGGATGCAATGCTATTGTACATTCAGTGTTCAGGTATTTTCCATATGAAATGCATATCTGGATCTGGGTACATTTCTCCTTAATGTGCTTTGACCCTTGATATTTCTCCCTTCAAGTTGACCCCACCAGAATGTAAGTTCAGTGTGATCAGAGGGCTTGTTCATCTTTGACTCACCAATGAATAACACAGTACACACACACACACACTGAGTGGCCAGATTATTATGGATTCAGAGATCATAATAATCTGGCCACTCAGTGTATGTGTACCACTAACATATTGTTAATCGGCTGTGTTGACTTAACCAATGCTACTAAAATTCCAGCAAGAAATTAAATACAATAATTAAAATAGTTAAGCTATAACTTATAAGTCTAAAATAATTTTAATTTTATTTTCTTTATTCTTCCAAGATAATACAAGAAGATAATTCTCTGCAATAGCTGTTTAATATGCCTAGACATGGCCTGGATGCGTTGATTCAGTGGTTAAGCATCAACCTATAAATCAGGAGGTCACGGTTAAATTCCCCAGTCAGGGCATATGCCAGGTTGCAGGCTCGATCCCCAGTGTGGGGCATGCAGGAAGCAGCCGACCAATGATTCTCTCTCATCATTGATGTTTCTCTCTCTCTCTCCCTCCCAGAAATAAATAAAAATATATATTTTTTAAAAATATGTCTAGACATGGATCTTCTTTCTTAGGTTTAAAAAGAGAAAACAATGGTGAAACTGCAGGGGAAAAGTACTATAAAATAGGCTAGCAGTCTGGTTTGTCTTAACATTAGGGACTAATATTCTAATATTCTAAACACAAATTAGCATATCTACCATTGTGACCACAAAGGCTTAGAGTGTAATTAATTAAGCCATTAAATTTAGAGTGATTGTGTGTGTTTGGAGGAATGGGGGGAGTCTAGACTCAAACAAAAAGAATTAAAGACCAAGAAGATCATAAATACAATGACCAAGGATGTTAAACTTGACCTTAGTTGTGGCAGAAGATAAAAGATACAACTCAGATTTCTAATTAACGGAGAAAGAAAATAGTAAGAAGAGTATGAGAACAGAAAATCACAGATTGTGTCATTCAGAAATATACTCGCAAAAGTCCTGAACAAAGGGAATTCAGCAATTCATAAAAAGGGTCATATGTAATGATCAAGTTGTGTTATCCCAGGAATACAAAATAGAAAATTAATAAATGCAATTAATCAAAAATAACAAATTACGAATAAGAAGTCATATGACTACCTAGTGTTTAATAAAATTCAACCATCATTATAGTTTAGAAAACAAAGCAAAGCTCTTAGTTAATCTGAAACAGAAGGGAACTTCCTTAACCTAATAAAGGATATCCACAAAAAGGCTATCATAATAATAAAAGCATAATATGCTAATTAGACCAGACAGCTAAATGACCTTCCGGATGTCATTCCGGATGTCCTTCCAGACGAAGCTGCAGCGGCGGGGGCCGAGGCAGAAGCAGTTAGGGGCAATCAGGCAGGCAGGCGAGCAGTTAGGGGTGATCAGGCAGGCAGGCAGATTGGTTAGGGGTGATCAGGCAGGCAGGCAGGCAAGCGGTTAGGAGCCAGCAGTCCCAGATTGGGAGAGGGATGTCCTGGATTGCGAGAGGGTGCAGGCTGGGCTGAGGGACTCCCCGCCATGCACCAATTTTGTGCACCGGGACTCTAGAGATAAATATTATACTTAATAGTGAACTATAAAAAGGATTCCTTTTAAGATTAAGATAAGGGTGCCTGCCATCACTATCTGTAATAAATATCATTCTGGAGGGCTTAGCCAACAAGGCAAGAAAAACTGTCATTTTTCATATTTGATTTGATTGTATACAAAGAACACATGACTATTCAAAAAGGCTAAACCTCATCAGAAATCAAGATACTGCAAATTAAAACCAAAATGAAACACCATTTTCTACCTACCAGACTAGCAAAAGAAGTCTGACAATAGTAAGTATGGTGGAGATGTGTAAACATAGGCACCATCCTAATAAAAGAGTAATATGCAAATTGACCATACCTCTGCTACCCCCACCAGACAATCAGGAGCGAGTATGCAAATTAACCCAACCAAGATGGCTGCGGCCACGGAGCGAGCAGGAGGCTTGGGTTTCCCCAGCAATGGAGGAAGCCAAGCTTTCCGCCTGCCCTGGCCTACCCTGCCCTCCGCTCAAGGCTACAAAGTTATAGAAGATAAATAAATCCCAACAAAAATTGCGGTAGCCATGGAGCTGGAGAGAGCAGGAGGCTTGAGTTGCCCCCGGCAATGGACAAAGCCAAGCTTCTACAGCCTTGGCCTGCCTTGGCCTCCGCTCAAGGCTACAAAGTTTCAATTATAGAAGATAAATAAATCCCAGATACCAGGGCCTCCACTTGGGTTGCTACAGGGCGGGGCCGGCCTGCAAACCACCACAGGCCCCTTTCCCAGGCCGCCCCACGCCCCAAGGGAACCCCCACCCTGATCCAGGACACCCTTCAGGGCAAACCAGCTGGCCGCCACCCGTGCACCAGGCCTCTATCCTATCTAATGAAAGAGTAATATGCAAATTGATCATCACTCCAACACACAAGATGGCTGCCCCCATGTGGACACAAGATGGCAGCCACAAGATGGCCAGCAGGGGAGGGCAGTTGGGAGGAACCAGGCCTGCAAGGGAGTGCAGTTGTGGGCGATCAGGCCAGCAGGGGAGGGCAGTTGGGAGGGACCAGGCCTGCAAGGGAGGGCAGTTGGGGGCAATCAAGTCTGCAGGAGAGGCCAGTTAGGGGTGAAGAGGCCGGCAGAGGGAAGTTGGGGCGACTGGACCTGCAGGGAAGGGCAGTTGGGGGGACCCAGGCTTGCAGGGGAGAGCAGTTGGGGGGGACCAGGCCTGCAGGGGAGGGCAGTTAGGGGCAAACAGGCTGGCCGGGGAGTGGTTAGGGGGTGATCAGGCTGGCAGGCAGAAGTGGTTAGGGGCAATCAGGGAGGCAGGCAGGCGAGCAGTTGGGAGCCAGCAGTCCTGGATTGTGAGAGGCCTGATCCCTAAACGGGCAGTCGGACATCCCTCGAGGGGTCCCAGATTGGAGAGGGTGCAGGCTGGGCTGAGGGACACACACCTCCGTCCACGAATTTCGTGCACTGGGCCTCGAGTCATATAATGAATGGCAGGAGTATTCTTAGTACAACGGTTGGCATTTTATTGTACAGTTGAAGATGTGCATGCCTTAGGATTCAGCAATTCAGAAAAACTCTTGCATATGTGTCCCCAGATGACACATACTAGAGTATTTTACAACAGTAAACAAGTAGAAACAACTCATCACATTAAAAGAAAAAAGGTAACTTATGGTATACTCAACAGTGAAAATAATCCTATCTAATAAAAGAGTAATATGGAAATTGACCGTCACTCCAAGACACAAGATGGCCGCCCCGATGTGGTATGATGGCTGCCCCCATGTGGACATAAGATGGCCGCCACAAGATGGCCTGCAGGGGAGGGCAATTGTGGGCAGTTAGGGGTGACCAGGCCAGCAGAGGAGGGCAGTTGGGGGTGACCAGGCCGGGAGAGGAGGGCAGTTGGGGCAGACCAGGCCAGCAATGAAGGACAGTTGTGGGAGGACCAGACCTGCAGGGGAGGGCAGTTAGGGGGGACCAGGCCAGCAGGGGAGGGCAGTTAGGGGGGACCAGGGCAGCAGGGGAAGGCAGTTGGGGGGGGGGGGGGCGCAGGCCTGCAGGGGAGGGCAGTTAGGGGGGCCCAGGCCAGCAGGGTAGGGCAGTTAAGGGTGACCAGGCCAGCAGGGGAGGGCAGTTGGAGGCAACCAGGCATGCAGGGGAGGACAGTTAGGGGTGACCAGACTGGCAGGGGAGGGCAGTTAGGGGCAATCGGGCTGGCCGGGGAGCAGTTAGGCATCGATCAGCCTGGCAGGGGAGTGGTTAGGGGGTGATCAGGCTGGCAGGCAGAAGTGTTTAGGGGCAATCAGTCAGAGGCAGATGAGCAGTTGGGAGCCAGCAGTCCTGGATTGTGAGAGGGATGTCTAAACGGGCGGTTGGTCATCCCTCAAGGGGTCCCAGATTGGAGAGAGTGCAGGCTGGGCTGAGGGACAACCCCGCCCCCCTGCCCCGTGCACTGATTTCGTGCACCGGGCCTCTTGTTATAGGTATAAATGGGTATGCAAAACTAAACAATATGCTCTTTAGGAATATAAATGCATATGGCAAAATATAAGGAAAGTTAGAGGTAAACTCAAAATTCATGAGCATTGTTACTCTGATGGCAAAAGGAAGAGGATTGGGGATTTTAAGTAAGTAATGGGATTTTTTTTTTAACTGAAAGTGGACATTATGATATTTATATTTTAAAATGTTTTTAATTCATTTGTATATATTCAATATTTAATAAAAATAGTATTTAAAAGAGTATTACTTAGTTTAGAAGAAATCTGTACTGAGATAAGCAAGAGGATTATATCTGAGGCTGCAGAGGGAAATTAACAATTAAAATTGTGGTAAGACAAACTTCTTGAACAAAACTAAGCTACAACACTGAGAAAAACAAGGATTTATATGCTTCTAATGTATAAACTAAAAGATAAATAAGAAAGGATGTTCAACTGAGGATAGACACTAAGAATAGATGAGGAGGTTATCGAAGGAAATGTTATGGAATGTGGACCAAAAGGAGGTTCTGAAAAATACCTGCCACATTTAGCTTTTTTCTCAAGTTTCCTTTTTTCCCAAGTTGCCGTCCTTTTAATTACTGAAACAAGAGATTAACCACACCTATCTGTTCTACCAATGTCTTATGTGTAAGACTAATCATGAATACATAAATCAAAGAATTACAATTACTTGCAGTCTCCATCACCATTATAAATAAAACTTACTTTAGTATACATTCATTTTTATTAACAGCTTTATGAACAATCTATACTAATAAGGGTAACATGATAATTAGGGCAGACATCCATCCGGACAAAGCCACAGCGGCTGCGGGGCCCGGGGCTCAGGCAGCCGTGGGTTCAGGTAGCCTTGAGCCCTGGCGGCTGCGAGGCCCCCGGGGCTCACAGCAACCATGAGCCCTGGCGGCTGCAAGGCCCGGGGCTCACGGTAGCCGTGGGCTCAGGACTGGCAGCCGTGAGCCCCAGCAGCTTCGAGACCCAGGGCTCAGATCTCGCAGCTGCCGCAGCCAGCAGTGGCAGCAGCAGCAGAGTGATAGGGGCGACGCCTTTCCCTGATCAGCCCAGTCGCCTCCTGCCTAAGCTGTCAGTAGAACATCCCCTGAGAGCTCCCAGACTGTGAGAGAGGCAGGCCGTGCTGAGGGACCCTCCCCCCAGGGCACGAATTTTCGTGCACTGGGCCTCTAGTATTTTATAAAGATAAATGCAACCAGAACAATATAAAACCTTATTAAGTTAGAACAATCTAACTATATATTTAAAATCCTATGTTGTATGGCAGCCTAACAATCCTATGTTGTATGGCAGCCTAACAATCCTATGTTGTATGGCAGCCTCTGAAAAAATAGGATATAATTCAAGTTTGGCACCACGTAAAAGAAGAAATGGTTGCATAGCTTCTAATTTCAAGTCTTTTACTAGAAACTTACCTCTTCTACCTGCCCATCTTCAGCTCCATCTTTCTCTTTGTCTTCCTCCTCATCATCATCATAGTCTTCTTCCTCATCTTCATCTTCTTCAGATGATGTATCCCCAGTTCCATCAACCTGTAATACCAATGGAGCCTGCTGTTGAGCAGGTTGGGCCTGTGGTTGCTGTTGGCCAGCTGCAGTTATCTGTGCTTGTGCTGGTGTAGGTGCAGCCACTGTTGTAGGTATAACTTGAGTCTTATTTCCTGTAAATAAGATTTGCTGAGGCTGGATGATGACACCTGTCTGTGGTGAAATCCCTCCAGGAAGAGGGGCCAATACCTAAGGAAAAGAAAACCAAATGTTAGGAACTAATTAAAAGGATCAAGGAGCACAGTTTCATTACTTGGTATACAAATGCTGAAGAAAAAGCAAAAATGGCCATATCTCGTACATAGTTAAAACTAGAAAGCACAAAAAAATGTTTAGTGTACCCATCCACTAATTTTCCATTTTACAATTCAAATTTCTTAGGAAAAAAGGTTTTCTGCAGATAACTATTTCACTTGTCAAGCATTTATTCCCTCTTTATTAGATAGGATAGGAGTGAGATAGGATGCCGGATTCCAGGCCAATAGTTACACAAGTTAGTAGTTTTATTTTCTTGATGTAGGGAGAAGTTTAATAACTTTCTAAGTTGTAGTCACCAAAAGACAAAATGTGAACCTAGGCTTCTACTCTTTTCTCTTATTATGATACTACACTGCCTCTCTATGAAGAACCCTGCATTGAAAATCTGAACTTCTGAGTTCAAGTTTTATATAAGATCACAGACATAAGATGTAGCAGAGGCAAACTATTTAACTTCTCTTGGCTTTAGTCACCTTACTGTTAAGACTAGGATCAGTGTAACCCTGGCTACAAATTATAAACACCTGGTAGCTTAAAAAATACTGATACATAGGCTCCATGTCTAATATTCTGATTTAACTAGAGGCCTGGTGCATGACACTTGTGCACTGGGGGTGGGGGGACCCTCAGCTCAGCCTGCACCCTCTCACAGTCTGGACCCCTCATGGGATGTCCCGGGGGAGTGGGCCTAACCCAGCAGGCCGACATTCCCTGAGGGGTCCTTAGCGCTGCCACGGAAGCGGAAGAGGTTCCCACCACCGCCACTGCGCTTGCCAGCCGCAAGCCCAGCTTCTGGCTGAGCAGCACTCCCCATGTAGGAGTGCACTGAACACCAGGGGGCAACTCCTGCATTAAGCATCTGCCCCCGCTGGTGGTCAGTGCATGTCATAGCAATGGGTTGTTCCTCCATTTGGTCACTTTGCATAATAGGGTTTTATTATATAAGACTAGAGGCCCAGTGCATGAAATTCATGCATGGGGGGTGTCCCTAAGCCTGGCCTGCACCCTCTCCAATCTGGGACCCCTCGGGGAAGTCCGACTGCTGGTTTAGGGGCATTAACTCCAGCCATTAGGAAAATCACACAGAATGTCCTTGACATACAAACAGTGTGGTTTTATGAGTTGTTTTAATAATAATGGCCATTCCTTTAAATAATATATGCTTACATATAATACAGCTGATACTATGTGAATTCAGAATATTAAAATCACAAAATCATAGAAGGTTGTAGTGGAAATAACCTTGAATTGTCTAGTCCAGTGGTCGGCAAACTCATTAGTCAACAGAGCCAAATATCAACAGTACAACGATCGAAATTTCTTTTGAGAGCCAAATGTTTTAAACTTAAACTTCTTCTAATGCCACTTCTTCAAAATAGACTCGCCTAGGCCGTGGGTCTAGTCCAAACTTTTATAAATACTTGAATTCTCTTTCCAAAGATTTTGAATGCTTTTTGTCCTAAGAAGCTTAACCAACTTTGAGGCAACCCATTTTCTGTGAAAGGACTGGGTGACAGTGGCAGCAGGCACACAGAGCAGCAGGTCTGGCCGCACCACATGCCTGCCACCTGCCTGGCAGGGCTGAAAGGACTGGGGGACTCTGGCAGCAGGCAAGTGGTGCCACGCGCCTGCCACCCCCATCTTGTGGCTATGGGTGCTGCTATATTTGTGACAGTCATTTTGCATATTCCCTCTTTATTAGATAGGATAGAGTGAGATAAAATCTTTTCATCTTAAAGTTCCTAATCATGTATCCACAGCTGAGAACTACCAGATCAGATGATGTCTAAAGTTCCTTCCAACTTCTGCATTCTAAGATTCTAAAGTAAACCACAACTTTAAAAGAACATATTAATAGCCCTAACCGGTTTTGCTCAGTGGATAGAGCGTCAGCCTGCAGACTGAAGGGTCCCAGATTCGATTCCGGTCAAGGGCACATGCCTGGGTTGTGGGCTCAGTCCCCAGTGTGGTGTGTGCAGGAGGTAGCCGGTCAATGATTCTCTCTCTCTCATCATCGAAATATCTCTCTTTCTCCCCCTCTCCCTCTCCCTTCCTCTCTGAAATAAATAAAAATATTTTTAAAAAAGAACATATTAACAAATATTACTTGTATGTTACAATTAACATTTTTATAACTAGAGTTAATAAATAATAAGCAGATAATGTCCAGTGATAAATAAAAAGCACTGAATGGCAACTACTTGCCATTAGGTTCAAGGAATATAAAAATAATGATAGTATTTCCCTTAAGAAGTTTACAGATTAGTGGCGCAATAGACAAAGAAATGACTCAAAAAGACAGAAGATGTAACAGAAGGATGAGATGATGTTATGAGAACACCAGACAGATGACTAAATTCTGCTTGGAGATCAAGGCATGGTCAGGGAAGCCTTCTTACTAGGTAATACTTAAATGTCTACTTGTGCTTTGGGAGATTAGCCAGGCTTTCCTGTTTGTTTGTTTGGTGGGAGCAGAGGGTATTGCTAGATGGAAGGCCAAATGCAGCATCCTAAATAGAAGAATGATATAAAGTGAAACCCAGAAGTAATAGCTGGACAAAATTTGGAAAGCTATAAATAGGCTGGATTAATGCTTCTCCTCTGATCTTACTTCTATCATCATACTATTACTAGAGGCCCGGTGCACAAAATTCGTGCACGGGAAAGGGGTCCCCTCAGCTCGGCCTGCACTCTCTCCAATCTGGGACCCCTCAGGACCTCTGGCTCCTAACCACTCACCTGCCTGCCAGCCTGACCCCCCTAACTGCTCTCCCCTGCTGGCCTGATCCCCCTAACTGCTCTCCCCTGCTGACCTGATCCCCCTAACTGCTCTCCCCTGACAGCCTGTTCGCCCTAACTGTTCTCCCCTGCTGGCCTGATCCCCCAACTGCTCTCCCCTGCCTGCCTGATCGCCTCTAACCTCCTCTGCCTTGGCCCCGCCTACATGGCTTTGTCAGGAAGGACGTCCAGAAGGACATCCGGAAGGTTGTCCGAAGATGTTCAGTCTAATTAGCATATTACCCTTTTATTAGTATAGATACCACCTTGTCCTAAAAATGCAGGTTGTTCCCAGGTTTTCCTATCGTGGAAGGGGAGCCCACAGTAGCATCCTGGGTTCTGACCAGGGCTTATGCGCTTGTGCTTTATCTCAGTAGATGCGATTCCTAGTAGAAGACTCTTGGATGTACCTTGAACATTTCTATCGAATTTGCCCAAATCATCCTTTAAAAATGTTGAACCATTTTAAACTCCCACCAGCAACCATGCGTGTGCTCTCTGTCCCACTTTGATGCCAATATCATTGATTTCTCTCTAGAAGCTTCCCTCCCATCAGCCAAGACTGCTTGGTACTTGAGCCAACCTCATTGTTCAGTTGGGGACTTGATTTCCCGAGATAGACTTATAGAGGAGGAAAAGTAGTTTTCCTCTACCTTTCTGAGTTCTTAGTGGAGGCCCTTGTAATGAAAGAGAGATCACCAAGAGAAAAACAAAAGTTCATTAACATGTGTACCTCTTGTATATGTGGGAGATCCCAGGGAAAAATGAGTAACTCCCCAAGGTGGCTTAGAATGCAGATTTAAATACCTTCTTCCTAGGGAAAGGGGACGGGAGATGTAGGCCTCTTAGAGGAGAGTAAATGATTTTTAGGAAAGATGAATGGGGGTGGGGGAAAATAGTAACAAAGTGTAGGTGTGATGTCAACTTCTACTCTCCTGTCCTGTGACAGGAGTCAGTCTTCTCTGCCTGATGACACTTCTCCCATCAAGGGGACCTATGACATTTAAGCTCCTTTTGGGGGGTCCAATTTCAGGCAGATCAGGAGACTTCAGTGAAAGCCTCTGCATGCATTTGCTGTTTTTCAAGCATCTGCAGCTCAAGATCATCCATATAACAACACAGCATATGTTGGGGTAGCATGTTCTCTGACCTTCAGAATAAACCCAACAAAAGCTTGTTTCCTCTCTTAGATGATTTGCCACAGTAGCGTTATTCCCTGGAAACGGTATTCTGACCAGACCTTCCTGGGAGTGGTCATAACATACCCTGTGCTTGTAGAAAGGTGTGGGCCACATCACTAAATAAACCAGGGGCAGTTTTCTCATCTTGTGGAAAGGGAGATAAAGTTATGATAGTTTATCTCCCTTTCCACAGGTTTCTTGCGGGTTTGTGTCTCCGGTGCCCCCCCTGCAGCCTCCCAGCACCGTGGTGGAGGGGCTTGGGGCTGCTGGGTGCCAGCCTCCCTGCGGGTTCGTGTCTCCGATCCGGCCCCCGGCAGCCCCAGCACTGCCTGGCCGCTATGGGAGTCGCCATCTTTGTTGGGTTAACTCGCTCTGATTGGCTGGTGGGCGTAGCAGAGTGATGGTTAATTTGCATGTTCTCTTTTATTAGTGTAGATATTGACACTAGAGGCCTGGTGCATGAATTCCTGCACGGATGGGGTCTGCCGGCCCACCCCAATCGGGGCCAATCGGGCAGGGCCGGCCAGGGGGGCGGGGCCGTGGGCAGTTGGCAGACTGGTCCCGCCCCCTGGTTGAACTCCCGGTTGAGGGGACAATTTGCATATTACACTTTTATTATATAGGAGGATTGTGTCTTTATCATCTTCTTTTTTAAAGTACCTAAATTCCTCAAGAAAATAACCACTTATCTTTCATCTTTGTCCTCACAGTAATACCAGCACATAAATAGGTGATTTGTTAACTTTGATCTAAACAGCAGCTGAAGCAGATAACAACTCTAAGTATGACAGAAAATAAACCTGAAGAGATCAAAGAAAACAAGATCCAAAAAAAGATTTTATAAACCATGCTGATGAGTATGGACTTTTTCTAATTCATACAGAAGAAGAAAAAAGAACCCATGCTGACCATTCTTTTACCTGTTGTATAACAGGAGCCTGTACTCCACCAGGCTGCATTTGTGGTATAACCTGTTGTTGTAGAACCACAGACTGCTGAGGCTGAAAGATATACTGAGCACCATTGGCTGCTCTGACCACTTGAAGAAGCTGGCCTAAAGCAAAAAATATATATTCCAAGTTATCATCTCAAATAAATGAATTCATAGTGAATGTCTAACCACCAAAGGCTCTAGAAATTATCAAGTCAAAAGACTAAGTTTTAAAGGCTGTCATTCAAACACAGTAAACTATAATCCTTAACTACTCTGACTTCCATCCACATTCAAATACATTGCTTAAAATGTTTTTATTTTCCTTATTTATCATTCTTACAAAGCTGTCTTCCAACAAAATTCTAACAGCAGATTATGAGAGTTGATTAAAAGCTTACATTATCTTTGCTAACATGTTAGGAATCATGAGAGTAATATGTCAGATCAGACATTTCAAGGCTTTTCATTTTTAAAGCTTTAAAGAAATAAAAGTATATTAGTTAATTAATATTTTGAACCAAAGCACATTATTTGGCTTCAAAAATGTTAAAAATAATAAAAGTTTGCTGAACCAATTATCATTGTCACAAAACATTAATAGCATGACTGGCTTATACATACAAAACTGAATCTTTCTTATATGATGTTTTAAATGACTCAGAATCTTGAATTAATTAAAAAGTGAACAATTATATTTTATTAAAATACTAGAGGCCCAGTGCACGAATTGGTGCATGGGTGGGGTCCCTCAGCCTGGCCAAGGATTGGGGCAATCAGGGAGGGACTGCAGGAGGTTGGCCAGCTGTGGGAGGTTGGCTGTGGGAGCGCACTGACCACCAGGGGACAGGTGGTCAGTGCATTAAGCGTCTGCCCCCTGGTGGTGAGTGCGCATCATAGCTACAGAACAACCGATCATTTGGTCATAACGGTCACTTAGGCTTTTATAAATATAGATATAGCAAGATAAGCCCCTAGTTTGTTTTTCACAAATTCAGAAATTAACAAAATAATGAGAAATTACATAATTAAGTTTATAGAGATAATATTTAAAGTCCATGTAAGTTCTTCAAACATTAATATTCCAAAAATCCCAGTAAATTTTGTCAGTCTACACAGAGATACTCTGTAAAATAGAATGCAATAAACTTGCTCTTAAGATAACATAAGGATTAAGTGTTTAGTTTGATATCACAAATTCATTCTAATGACTCAAATTTAACTTATTTGGCAGGTTAAATGAGTTTATCAAAAAACTAAGAAATAACCATTTCTGTACAATCATACTTCATTCAATCATAGAATTCTCATTCAAGGATCAAAAGCACAAGTACAGTTCTCATCTTCTGTACTGAACTCTCAGCAATAATTACGGTATATGTGCTATAGCCCTTGGATAATCTCATTTTAATAATCTAAGCCAAATGGTAAAAGAAATATTAAGATTTTCTGTTATACATATATAATGGCTCCACTATTTCTAATTACCTGAATTTGTTAATATCTGTTGAACAGGAGTCACACCTGCAGGGAGTGCTAAGGTGGCAGCTGTAGCAGCAGCACTCTGAAAAAATAAAGAAAAAAAAATCAAAATCAGGAACTCAGTTTATTTCTGGCATAATTTAACAGTATTTGAAGTTTATTGTTTAATATTTACTAAAATGAAAAGTTCTAACTATGGTACAATAAAGACCACCTATCCTAAATGCCCTACCTAATTATTTCAAGCTTAAATTAAGTAGAATAATTTGTTTTTCCCTGGACAATGTGTTCTAAATAAATCTCACCCACACTAATAATGCTGTATAACATATCAATATCCATTCTAGTATTTCCTTTTCCTACTCTGGTTCCATATTCCCAAAATCTTATTGCAAATTAACATACTTGTGCCCTGGCTGCTGTGCACAGTGGTTACAGCATCAGCCTGCACATCAAGGAGTTAAAGGTTTGATTCTCTGGTCAAGTGCAGGTTTGATGCCCGACCTGGTTGGGGCATGTGTGGGAGGCAACCAACCTATGTGTCTCTCTCAAATCAATGTTTCTCTCTCTCTCTCTCTCTCAATCTATGTGTCTCTCTCACATCAATGTTTCTCTTTCTTCCTTCCTCTCTTAAAACAAACAAACAAAAAAAAAAAAACTCAATAAAAACATATCCTTGGGTGAGGATTAAAAATTATATATGGAAGTATACTCTGAATTTCTTTAAATTCAGGAGAAATTCTTGATTTACTTCTCCTAGAGACTTCTCCCCTCCCTCCAAAAGAATCACACAATAGTCTGCTTTTCAATTCTGTGCTCAAAGCATTTCCATGTACCTCACTATAATATATATAGGTAGATTTTCCCCTCACCCTTCAATTTTTTTAAGATACCAAGCCTTCATATAACTCAATCTAATCTACACATTTTTTAAAAACACCTCTATTTGAATAAGCTTCAAGAAACAATAGAACTGTGGCTAGGAGATGCTAACACAGAAGTCAACAAAACTTGGAAAATTATTCTCAAGTAGGTTAATGATACAACTACTACCTAGTCCAGGCTCTAGGTATAGCTCTCCAAGAAAATGTGCTTGTTGTTGCCACTTGATAGGCCTACGTAATTTTGACATCTTAGGTCTGAAATTCCCACTAGTTCCTAGAATCCCGCTGTAGCCCTCCAAGCTCTCTGTATCAAATGCAGGATATCCAATTACCCAATTTCAAATAAATCTAGCCTTTATAGGCAAATGAAAGGTAATTTACGTTTTAGGAATGTATTAACAACCACTTATTATTAAGAAATATTAATTGCCTATAATTCATATAAGATTAATATATCTCCTTTCACAGGCAAACTGACAAGTTTCTATGCAGCACATGACAGCATTGCCACTTGCACACACCTCTGCACATTCAAGTTGATATTAATAAATATATGTTAAGTGATGTACCATATAGAAACCATCTTTTATCAATGTCTACTGAAAATTTTTTTGTATTTTATGAAGTAGCCCTACCATAAATAATGCATTACAGCAATCATTTCATAAAAATTAACTTGCAAAACTGGTTTGATATAAAGTACTGTTTTCGAAGTTCCCCAAAATAGTGCTCTACCTAATATCACTATCCCATATATTTACAAAATTACATGATTTTTATTTTATGTTCATTTCCAAAGCATACAGTCATTTAAAAAATCAAAACTGGGCGAGGCCAGCATGGCTCAGTGGCCATGGTTTGATTCCCAGTCAGGGCACATGCCCGGGTTGTGGGTGCGATCCCCAATGTGGGGCGTGCAGGAGGCAGCCAATCAATGATTCTCTCTCATCATTGATGGTTCTCTCTCTCTCTCTTTCTTTCCCTTCCTCCCTAAAATCAATAATAAAAAATATATATTTTAAAAAATCAAAACTGTTTTAGTGGATATCTTTAAATCAGAAATAATAATGGAAATAACTCAAAAAACTTTTATCTGTCAAGAGTTTATACTGATTATGCTTCAGAACATGCCAAATATATGGAGCAAACACTGAAAACATCAAGTAAAATGCTGAACTACACAACATAAATGCTAATACATTTTATTGATGGAAGTTTCTGAACTCTGATCTAAAAATAGGCATGCTCTTTAGAATCAAGGAGGCGTAACAAATCAGTAAGAGAGGACACTGACTTTGCCCAGGTCTCTTTAAACACATTCTCTCCCACAAAATTTAAAAATCTTCAAAATTAGCTCTAGCTGGTTTGGCTCAGTGGATAGAGCGTTGGCCTGCAGACCAAAGGATCCCAGGTTTGAATCTGGTCAAGGGCACATACGTTAGTTGCAGGCTCCTCCCAGGCCTGGGCCCTGGCCAGGGCTTGTGCCGGAGGCAACCAATCGATCTATTTCTCTCACATCGATGTTTCTCTCTGTCTTTCCCTTTCTCTTCTACTCTCTCTAAAAATGGATGGAAAATATCCTCGGGTGAGGAGTAACAAAACAAAACAAAACAAAATCTTTAAAATTAGATGAGCCTACTACTACAAGTGATTTTACCAAACTTGTTTTAAAATGACATAAATTGCCCTAATCGGTTTGGCTCAGTGGATAGAGCGTTGGCCTGCGGACTCAAGGGTCCCAGGTTCGATTCCGGTCAAGGGCATGTACCTTGGTTGCGGGCACATCCCCAGTAGGGGGTGTGCAGGAGGCAGCTGATTGATGTTTCTCTCTCATCGATGTTTCTAACTCTCTATCCCTCTCCCTTCCTCTCTGTAAAAAATCAATAAAATATATTAAAAAATAAAAATAAAATGACATAAATTATTCTCTAGGAAACAGTCCCAATAGTACCACCTGCAATATGAATCCTACAGTGAGACTTTTATTTTTAAGGGTGAAGGTTAACTTGGGGCCTTGAATTCAAAATAAATATTTTTAGAATAATAAAAATTACTGTGAGAAATACTAGGCATGTGATTTTGTGATTTTCATACAGAAGAACTAATGCCAACAACTTAAACTGAAAACACAAATAGGAATCCCTGATTTTTCGAGAAGTTTAAAATTACAATTTCTACTTCCATGTACAATTTGCAGTTCTGCCAAGTTATGAATTTGTAAGGCTGGTATACATAAAGAAGTCATTTGTATATGCTTCCTATCTGGCCTATAAATCACAACTGAGCTTTGAGGGTCACTATTCATCACTTACCAAATCTAAATGATTTTTTAAAATATTGCTTTTTCTTTTAAAAAAAAAAAAAAAAAAACTGGATCTGAAAAAATATATCATTGCTAGCACTAGGTTAAGAGATATTTTTTAAAAATAATGATTCTTATCTTTAAATAAAAGATTTGGCTAAGTTGAAGAATAAAATGCCAGAGCTGAGATACCACTGACAGTCTATATATTTTAAATAAAACAAAGAAAAGCTATTTATGAGAAAGTGCTAGAACAACTACTCTACTGTTTTTTGTTTTTTTTAATTTTTAAGGATATAAATACTTTTCAAGGATCTGAAGGGGGAGGGTCTTTCAATTTTACTGCTATACTATACTACTTTTGATGGAAAATACTATCTGCCCTAAATAAAATTTGAATACTTGACTGCCTTTGAAGTTAAGTTCTGTGGATATCCATTAGAAGTATCTAAAGTCTAATGTATAATAACTGCAACTGGCTAAAATGCATTTTAAAGTAGCAATTTATATATTATAATAAAACGTATTAGGTTATGCTACCGTTAAATCTTGACAACATTTTTAAAATGCTTGCTCTTAAAAACAGCATTTTGAAGTACCTAAACATTTTTAAGTTTTTAATTCGTAGCATTCCTGACATCTTGCAATTAATGGATCTTAACAATGGATCTTTTGCAAATGAACTATAATTGGCATATGTTTGGCAAACCTCTTTTCCAAAAATAGCAGGGACTGAAATAGCTCCCACAAAGCATCACTCTTTTGATATTCCCCTCTCGTGATTTTATGATCCTCAAGGTCCAAGTATCAAGCTAAACTTCAGGTTTACTTCTAAATCCAATATTTAGAAAACCAAATAAAATGGCCATTTTACTAAAGCCTTGAATAAACTTTGCTAATACACAATCTACCTAGGCATAATCACAATTTCAGTTAGAATAAGTTGAGCCAAACATAGTGCTATGTTCTGAATCTTACCATGTTTGATGCATTCATATGCTGTATCAGCTTAGAATCAGGAACAATAACTTGTGGCGCTGCAGCTATTAAAAACACAAGCATACATGTGAACAAGGAACTATGAGGCTATTTCATAATCATAAGAATGCTAAACAATGTTGAAAACTTTTTTAATGCTTTCCACATTTTCTTCATTCAATTGCACTCAACCGTCTGATATCTCAGAATGTCATAAATTTCTGTTAAAAAAACAGCTGTGTTAATACCTTCTACTGGAAAACAGCAATTAACAAAAAGAAGACTTATGTAACTATACCTAAGGACTCAAGAAACCTGGGAACAAGTAGTAGTGAGATACCTATCCCTATCACCTAAACATATACATTTCTTGCATTCTTAAACTTAAACTTATCTTGCTAACTTAGCATTAACCATTTTATTGACATAAGTGTTAGAATGAGTTATTAACCCTTTAAGAGTGAGTTCAAAAATTAAAGAATTAGGTGTGTGTGTTTTTTTTAAAATTTACACAGCCCTTTTCCTCCCAATTTGACAGTGGCAAGAATCTTAGTTACTTCCATCAACTTCTGAAAAATACAAATAAAAAATAATGGCAACATTATTTAAGTGTAAAAGGAATTAAGTGTTTGATTCCGCAAATTTCAGAGAATAAACAGATAATCCCATCATCCTAATATTCTCTGAGTGAAGAAAATCAAATTTTAATTTATGATGACCTAAAATCCTAGTGCCAGGGCTGAAGGCAATAGGAGGAACAGTCATCAAAACACATTGAAAGGGTAAAATTATTTGAAGCACGGTACAGAATAAAAGCAAATATTCGAAGTCTTATTTGATATAATCCATAAAATAACCCAAACAGACATTTCTGCTGTGCATCACCATCTATATATTCTCAAATGAGGTAAATAGGTAACTAAACAGTTACCGTAAAATAATATTTTCATTTACCTTCATTCCCTTCTCTAATAACAAGATTTACAAAACTCGAATGCCCAGGTGGTTTTATAAATGAATACAGTAGTCCGCCCTCATCTGAGGGGAATCTGATCTGATAACTGAGAGAGCTACTACATATGCAGCCTATACAGCATGGATCACTGGACAAAGGAATGATTCACATCCCGGACAGTACGAAGCAGGACAGCTCAAGATTTCATCATGCTACTCAGAGCGGCACACAATTTAAGACTTGTGAATTATTTATTTCTGGAATTTTCCATTTAATGTTTTCAAACCATAGTTGACCACAGGTAACTTAAACTGCAAAAAGCAACACTGCTTATAAGGGAGGACAAATCTACAATTTGTCATGATAAAAATCCTATATAATGCCAAAGCCGGTTTGGTTCAGTGTATAGAGCGTCGGTCTGCGGACTGAAAGGTCCCAGGTTCGATTCCAGTCAAGGGCATGTACATTGGTTGCGGGCACATCCCCGGTGGGGGGTGTGCAGGAGGCAGCTGGCCGATGTATCTCTCTCATCGATGTTTCTAGCTCTCTATCCCTCTCCCTTCCTGTGAAAAATCAATAAAATATATTTTTTTAAAAAAATCCTATATAATAAAGACGTAATATGCAAATTGAACATCACTCCAACACACAAGATGGCCGCCCCCATATGGTCAAAGATGGCCGCCACAAGATGGCTGGCAGGGGAGAGCAGTTGGGAGGGACCAGACCAGAAAGGGAGGGCAGTTGGGGACGATCATGCCTGCAGGGAAGGGCAGTTAGGGGTGACCGGGCCGGCAGAGGAGGGCAGTTGGGGGTGACCAGGCCTGGAGGAGAGGATACTTGGGGGGGGACCCAGGCCTGCAGGGGACAGCAGTTGGGGGTACCATCCTTGCAAGGGAGGGCAGGTGGGAGGAACCAGGCCGGCAGGGGAGGACAATTGGGGGGGACCAGGCCAGCAGGGGAGGGCAGTTAGGGGCAATCGAGCCGGCAGGGGAGGGCAGTTAGGGGCAATCGGGCCGGCAGGGGAGCAGTTAGGCATTGATCAGGCTAGCAGGGGAGTGGTTAGGGGGTGATCAGGCTGGCAGGCAAAAGCAGTTAGGGGCAATCAGGCAGGCAGGTGAGCGGTTGGGAGCCAGCAGTCCTGGATTGTGAGAGGGATGTCCCATATTGGAGAGGGTGCAGGCTGGGCTGAGGGACACCACCCGCTTCCCCGTGCACAAATTTCGTGCACTGGGCCTCTAGTACTTACTATATGTAGCAATCAAGCTTCTTAGCTTTTTCAAGAGTCAGATATTCCTCAGTTTTGAACTGTTGTAAGAGCTATTTCACAAAGCCTTTGTAAGGCTTCAATGAAACAAAATCTATAAAATGACTTGCAGAGTACAAAGCAGTATGAACACAATCTGTAAATACTTATTTTTTTTTACATTAAAATGTTATATATACACTCTTCACTGAAAAGAAATCTAATTCTATTTAGACTTACATAAATTACTAAGAAATTGAAATTTCATATTGCCAAAGTATAGCTATAAAAATCCTCCACTGTTTAAGTCCTTCTAATATTTGCTTTTATTTACAAAATTTAAACTCAAATGTCTTTGAAGGAACAAGTCAGTTTCATAAAGAAAGCAGACCATGATTTTAACTACGTAAAACAATGAAACAGTAAATAAACCTTTATAGATCTGACTTATTTTAGGAAATCCACCATTATGTAGCCTTTTCAGAACAAAGTATCAATAGACCTATCTGAATACCAGAGGCCCGTTGCACGAAGATTCGTGCAAGAATGGGCCCTCCTTCCCCTGGCTGCCAGCACCAGTTTTCCTCCGGCACCCGGGACCAAGGCCTTCGCTCCGGCCACAGCGGAGAAGCCAAGCCTCAAGGCTAGGCATCTCCACTCCAGCCTCAACAGAGAAGCTAAGCCTCAAGGCTTCTCCGCTCTGGCCCCAGTGGAGAAGCCCAGCCTCGATGCTAGGCTTCTCGGCTCTGGCCGCAACAGAGAAGCCAAGCTTCTTCAGTCTTCGGTCGTCTTGAGTCGTCAGTCTTCAGTCTTCACTCGGGCCAGAGTGAAGGTTCCACGCCTGCATATGCAAATTAACCTACCATCTTTGTTGGGTTAATTTGCATGCCCACTCCTGATTGGCTGGTGGGTGTTGCAGCAGTACGGTCAATTTGCATCTTTCTCTCTTATTAGTGTAAATGTTAGGCTTTCAATTAGTGAATTACTTATTTGTCATTATTATACAAACAGGATCCACATTTTATATAAGTTTATGTTAATACATATACATATACCGTTCTCAACCAATAGAAATGAGAAACCCAGAGTCTTTATTTCTCTTCTTTGAAAATGACAAATTTCATCTCCAAGTTGTAAGTAGGAAAACATATCTAGTCTCCTCACCTTGCTGTGATGCAGGAATAAGGACCTGCTGAGTCTGCGCTTGCTGAGGTACTGTAGGCTGTGGTTGAGCTTGCTGGTGATGGTGATGATGGTGATGTTGCTGTTGCTGGGTTTGATGCTGCTGTTGAACTTGCAATAAAAGCTGCTGCTCTTCTGAATGAAATCCATCTACTGCCCTAGACTGCATTAGTTTATTCTCCCATAGCTAAGACAAAGAACATTAAAAATTTCTAAGTAAAAGTCAGGGAAGATAACTCCAGACATATGGACATACCGTATTTTGTTTATTTATTAGTCTGTTTATAAAATCCTTCTATTTTCAAAACTGATACAACTACAAAAATCAACAAATCTCTCTTACCCAAGTGTATGCATCAGTAAAAACTAATTTTCTAAGTATCTAACCTCATTTTTGCTATCTTAGAGTACTAAAGAATTTTTTGTTTCTTTTTATATTTCAACAAACTTTCTATGGAAATTCATTAGTTACTAGGCATATTTTCATATAAGCAAATTTTTAGTAATCAAAGAAAATCCTTTTCTATACTAAATCTATTGTTACCTATTTCCATGGAAATCTTTCCTTAATACGTTTTCTAACTCTTAAATAGCATACAAAACATAAATATACTTTATCTGATCTGAACAATGAGAAACATTACTGAGGCAATCCTCAAGTTAGAGAAGCCCAACTTTCCATCTCTCCAATTCTACATAACGAGAGAAAAAAAACCGAAATGCCTAATGCTTTTAGCGGTATTCTCAACCCTCCACATTTCTTCAACTTCCCCTCCCCTCTTCCATTATGACAAGGATTGACAATCTTTTTCTGCTTAGCCACTTCTATTTTTCTCATCGCTCCCTAAGAGAATTTGTGACCAAGTAAAAAAATTAGAAGTGAACAAAAGAAAGAAGAAAAAGAAAATATTTACAACTATTCCATCCTTCTCCCGAACGCATTTCTTCTCTATCAGGTAGTGTTCAATCTAGAGAGCCTCAACCCTTATAATAAATTGGCAAAGAAAGTTACAAACTAGTCCTGGCCAGGTAGCTCGGTTGGTTAGAGCATCATCCTGATATGCCAAGGTTGTGGGTTAGAACTCTGGTCAGGGCACATACAAAAATCAACCAATGAAATGCATAAAAAAGTGGAACAATAAATCAATGTGTGTTTTTTTCTCTCTCTCTCAAATCAATTAAAAAAATTTTTAATGAATAAAAAAGTCACACTGTCCCTTAAACATACGAAACTTAATTCAGTCATTTTGTATATACATATAAATACACACACACACACACACACACACACACACACTTTGTTTTCTCCCCCAGACTCTAATCTTGGGATATTGCCTAAGTCACCTGAGAGGCTTCAAGAAGCTCCCTTTGCCATACTTACAGGGATTTTTATAATCTCCTGACACCTCCACCTGTTCTAGATTTGTATCTACATGCTACTAGCAATTCCAGCACATCTCTAATGACTTAATAAAAAAGTAAACTAAAGGTCAATTTCCCAGAGCAACCATTCCCCTATCAGGTTCAGTATTCAGCCTTGCCTGAAGTCTGTTCTTAAAGAGACAATATCTATCTCATGGGTTGTTGTGAGGCCTAAATAAGATATCTATGTAAAACATTTCTCACAGTCTAGCATAGTCAGTGCTCAGTAAATGTTAATTATTAAAATTACAATTATGGTAATATTAGAGCATTACACCAAAAGTCAGGAACCGTTAGTTTGGGTTTGGCCACTAATTTTTGACAAATAATTTTTCTTCCTTGAGCATTTTCCTCATCTAAAAGAGAACAAGTTGAATTAGATTATACTTCTAAACTCACTTCCAGCTAATAAACCTAAGTTTCTGTAAATCCCAGACTAAAAACAGCTAGTGTTCTTCCCAAGTTACAAAGGACTACTTTTTGGGAGCCCATGTTGTGCCTGATTCATCTCTGTAAAGTGGCCATTCATCTCTGTAAAGTGGCCACCTAACATAGAACACGGTAGCAAATAGGCACATAATGCATTCCATAAAAAGTAGTTTCTGTCCGGCCAGAGTGGCTAAGCTGGTTGAGTGTCATTTGGTGTTCCACAAGGTTGCTGGTTCAATTCTCGTTGAGGTCACAAGCCTGGGTTGCAGGTTTGATGCCTGGTCGGGGGGCATAAAGAATACAACCGATGAATGTTTCTCTCTCTCTCTCTGCCTTCCTCTCCCTAAGCATGTCTTTGGATAAGGATAAAAACAAAACAAACAAACAAAAACAGCTTCTGTGAGCTAAAAGTCAAAGTGAAAAAACTGTACTAAGCATTAAATTTAAACCATAATTTTTAAATTTAATGCTTCAATTTTATCACCTCCAATTGGTCTACCCACTGCAATATGACGCCATCTCATGAAGCATCCATGGTAATGGCAAATTCTAAGTGAATACATATTATGTGTTGTTAATTGCTGGGTACCACCACTCACCTAACCTTTCTAGTCAATGACCTAATGAGTCAGAATCCATCCCAAATCCCCATCATTACTGTCAATTTCCTTTCCAAAGCATTGTTCCAATCTACCCCTGCTATTATGGCCCTGGTTCAAGCCCTTTACTCCCCACCAGCACTACTGCAAAGTAATTACTGAGCTCACTGAGCTTCCCACATCAAGTCATACATCCTAAATATAATTATGCTAGACACAGTTAGTGGCATTGAGAACAGACAGTGAACAAGTCTAACAAAAATCCTTGACCTCACAGAGTACATTCTAGTGGAAATTTGTCCTTCCAGCCGGTCTTCTGTAAATCAGTGGTCCCCAAAATGCAATCCTGGGGCCAACAGCATCAACATCACTTAAGAATTTGTTAGACATACTAATTCTCAGGCGCCACCCCTGACCTACTGAATCAGTACCTCTGGGGGTGGAGCCACAAATCTCTTTTAATAACCTGTGCAGGTTATTCTGATGCGTGCTAAAGTGAGAACCACTGCTTTAAAGTCTAAATCGATGCTTTTCAAACTGCAGGTCACAACCCTTAATGGATTATTAAAAGTCAATTTGGATTTATTTTTTTTGCAAATGCAATCAAATAAAAAGAAAATATCAGACTGTACCCTTGTCAAGTCAGACCCTCTGGAACAGTAGTCCAAAAATCTGCATATTAACTAGCACCCCAGATAATCCTTTTCATTCTAAAGACCAAGCTTCACATGGTATATACCACCTCTCCAACTGCTACTATAACTTACACTCTATTTCCTAATGGTGCCAAACTACTTGCAGTTCCTTGAATACAGTATACATATCTCCTATCTGAGCCTCATGATGGGCAGTCTTCCCTCATCATTCCCAAAACCATGCAAATGTCAAAACTATATAGCCTCAAAGAAATCTCTCACTGCCTCTATACCTTAAGAGATGTTTCTAATTTTCAAAAATATTGTTATACTTTTCAAGCCCTGGCTGGATAATTCAATTGGTTAGAGCACTGTCCCAACACCCCAAGGTTGTAGGTTGATCCCTGGTCAGGAATATTACAAGAATCAACCAAGAGAGAAACCAAGATGGCGGCATAGGTAAGCACCTAAACTGCTGCCTCGCACAACAATTTCAAAACTACAACTAAAAGACAGAACGGACATCATCCAGAACCACAGGAAAGCTGGCTGAGTGGAAATTCTACAACTAGAAGGAAAGAGAAAAGCTCACGGAGAATCAGAGGAGCTGCAAAGGGCTGAGGTACGGAGACACGCGCGTAGAGAAGAAGGGCGGCTGAGTGCCTGGCTGGCTTTCTCTGGCGGGAGGGAGAAGGAAGCTCCCGACTACACTGAACCCCAGTTCCGACTGCAGTGAACCCCAGTTCTGGGCAAAACCCCGTGGACCCAGGCTCATACGGGGGGAGTCTGGACTGTCAGGTAGAGAGAAAGGCACACGGAGACTCGGGGGAGCCATGGCGGGCAGGGGTCTGGAGGCACGCGCGTGCGAGTGTGCACAGAGAGGACCGACTACAGAGGTTGCCGCTGGCTTTCCCTAGCGGAAGGGAGACGGAAGCTCCTGACTACACTGAACCCCGGTTCCGAATGCACTGAACCCCAGTTCTGGGTGAACCCCTGGGGACCCATGCTCTTATGGGGGGAATCTGGACTATCAGGCAGAAACTCAGGGGAGCTGCAAAAGGCAGAGGTCTGGAGGAGCACGCGCAGGTGCGCACAGAGAGGACTGACGGCTGACTGCGCCGCTGGCTGGAGGGAACCAGAAGCTCCTGACTGCTCTGAACTCCAGTGTCGGGCAAGAATCTGGGAATCCAGATTCATTGGGGGAGAAACTGGACTGTCTGGCAGCGGGCGAAACTCGAGGGTAGCTTTCTCTCAGAGGTGCTTGCAGCGATTACCGAGGGACACTGAGACGCAGGGGCCTCGGGCAGGGCTGACGGGAAGCCAAGACTGTATCCTCAGCCCTGAGACTCCACCCCATCTAAGCTAAGCAAAGAGGCTTTTGCAATTTTGCAAGTCTGATCCCATAAGGCTGTCTCCAGCACAGAAGGTCTCCTGGCGTAGACACAGCAGATACTCAAAACCAATTGGCCTGGAGGTCAATTCCTCCCAGTGATACCAACAACAATCAAGACTTAACTACAACAAGGCTGTACACACAGTCCACAAAGGGGTGCACCAAGAGTGTTCACCTCAGGTAACTGGGGAGACCAACCCACTGGGCCATATAGAACACCTAGCACACAAAGCTACCCTACCAACTCAGGGAAGCAGCAAAAATGCAGAGACAAAAAACAGGTCACAAATGAAAGAAATGGAGGAAAACAAATGACTGGATATAGAATTCAAAACCACGGTTATAAGGTTTTTCAAGAATTTCCTAGAAAAGGCCGATAAATTTAGCGAAACCCTAGAGGATATGAAAAAGGACCAACTAGAAATTAAACATTCACTGACTGAAATAATAAATATTATACAGAGACCCAACAGCAGACTAGAGGAATGCAAGAATCAAGTCAAAGATTTGAAATACAAAGAAGCAAAAGACACTCAACTGGAAAAGAAAAAAGAATCCAAAACGTTGAAGATAGAGTAAGAAGCCTCTGGGACAACTTCAAGCGTACCAACATCAGAATGATGGGGGTGCCAGAAGAAGAGAGAGAGCAAGATACTAAAAACCTATTTGAAGAAATAATGACTGAAAACTTCCCCCACCTGGTGAAAGAAATAGACTTACAAGTCCAGGAAGCGCACAGAACCCCAAACAAAAGGAACCCAAAGAGGACCACACCAAGACACATCATAATTAAAATGCCAAGAGCAAAAGACAAAGAGAGAATATTAAAAGCAACAAGAGAAAAACAATTAATTACCTACAAGGGAGCACCCATACGATTGTCAGCTGATTTCTCAACAGAAACTATGCAGGCCAGACGGGAGTGGCAAGAAATATTCAAAGTGATGAATAGCAAGAACCTACAACCAATATTACTCTACCCAGCAATGTTATCATTCAGAATTGAAGATCAGATAAAGAGCTTCACAGATAAGAAAAAGCTAAAGAAGTTCATCACCACCAAACCATATATTTCATATATTTCAAGCCAGCATTTCATATATGCTGAAAGGTATTCTTTAAGAGGAAGAAGGAAAAAGATAAAAATTATAAACAACAAATACAACATACCCATCAACAAGTGAACCTAAAAATCAAGTGAATTAAAAATCTGAGGAACAGAATAAACTGGTGAATATAATAGAATCAGGGGCACAGAAAGGGAGTGGACTGATAATTCTCAGGGAGAAAGGGGTACGGGGGGGGGGGGGGGGGGGGTGCAGGAAGAGACTAGACAAAAATCGTACACCTATGGATGAGGACAGTGGGGGTAGGTAAGGGCAGAGGGTGGGGTGGGAACCAGGTGGAGGGGAGCTATGGGGGGAAAAAGGAGAAACAATTGTAATAATCTGAACAATAAAGATTTATTAAATTTAAAAAAAAAGAAGAAGAATCAACCAAAAGCCCTGGCTGGTGTGGCCCTGTTGGCTGGGCATCATCCTGTGCACCAACAGCTGCCTGTTCGATTCCCAATCGGGGGCATGTAGGAGGCAGCCCATCACTGTTTCATTGTCACATCAATGTTTTTGTCTCTCTCCCACCCCCTTAATCTCTCCTGCTCTCAAACCAATAAAAAAATTTCAAATAAAAACATTGTTATACTTTTCACACATCACTTAAGAACTTGTTACACATACTAATTTAAAAATTAGAGATGTCTACAATCCCTACTAAAGAACTCCTTCAGGGCAGAGACTATGTATTATTCAGGAGGTAACAAAATGACCAAGAATTTACCAGAGGTATAATATTAATTCAAAGTAGAGAAGAGAAAACAAACTACTATCTTCTAGGATAGTGTTTCTCTATAAGATGCTACTGACATTTGGGGCAGAACAATTCTTTTTTTTCTTTATTAAGGTATTACATATGTGTCCTTAACACCCCCCCCCCATTGTTCCCCCCCGCCCCAATCATGCCCTCACCCACTTGGTGTCGGTGTCCATTGGTTAGGCTTATATACATGCAAACAAGTCCTTTGGTTGATCTCTCCTCCTTACCCCCATCCTCCCCTACCTTCCCTCTGAGGTTTGACAGCCTGGTCAATGCTTCTCTGCCTCTGGATGTTTTTGTTCATCATTTTATGTTGTTCATTATATTCCACAAATGAATGAGATCATGTGATATTTATCTTTCTCTGACTGGCTTATTTTGTTTAGCATAATGCTCTCCAGTTCCATCCATGTTGTTGCAAATGATAAGAATTCCTTCTCTTACCACAGTATAGTATTTCATTGTGTAGATGTACCACAGTTTTTTAATCCACTCATCAGCTGATGGGCACTTAGGCTGTTTCCAAATCTCAGCAGTGGTAAATTATGCTGCATTGAATATAGGGGTGCATATATCCTTTCTGATTGATGTTCCTAGTTTCTTGGGATATATTCCTAGAAGTGGGATCACTGGGTCAAATGAAAGTTCCATTTTTAGTTTTTTGAGGGAACTCCATACTGTTCTCCACAGTGGCTGCACCAGTCTGCATTCCCACCAGCAGGTCCCACAAGGGTTCCTTTTTCTCCGCATCCACACCACCACTTCTCATTTGTTGATTTGTAGATGATAGCCATTCTGACAGGTGTGACATGATACCATTGTTTTGATTTGCATTGCTCAGATGATTAGTGACTTTGAGCATGTTTTCATATGTCTCTTGGCCTTCCTTATGTCCTCTTTCAAAAAGTATCTATTTAGGTCCATTGCCCATTTTTTGATTGGGTTGTTTATCTTCCTTTTGTTAAGTTGTATGAATTCCCTGTAAATGTTGGAGATTAAATCCTTATTGGTGATAACATTGGCAAATATGTTGTCCCATGCAGTGGGCTTTGTTGTTGTTTTGTTGATGGTTTCTTTTGCTGTACAGAAGCTTTTTATTTTGATGTCATCCCATTTGTTTATTTTCTCTTTAGTTCCCATAGCCCTAGTAGCTGTATTGGTGAGGATATCGCTTTGGCATATGTCTGAGAATTTGCTGCCTATGAATTCCTCTATATTTTAATGGTTTCCCATGTTATGTTTAAGTCCTTTATCCATTTTGAGTTTATTTTTGTGTATGGTGTAGTTGGCGGTCTAGTTTCATTTTTTTGCATGTATCTGTTCAACTTTCCCAACACCATTTATTGCAGTGATTCTCAACCTTTTTAATGCCGTGACCCTTTAGTACAGTTCCTCATGTTGTAGTGACCCCCAACCATAAAATTATTTTCATTGCTACTTCATAACTGTAATTTTGCTACTGTTAATGAATCGTAATGTAAGTATCTGTGTTTTCCGATGGTCTTAGGCTCCACAGCAGCAGTTCTCAACCTGTGGGTCGCGACCCACAGGTTGAGAAATGGTAGCAGGGTCGCCTAAGACCATCGGAAAACACAGATATTTTCATTACGATTCATTAACAGTAGCAAAATTAGTTATGAAGTAGCAATGAAAATAATTTTAGGGTTGGGGGTCACTACAACATGAGGAACTGTATTAAAGGGTCACGGCATTAAAAAGGTTGAGAACCACTATCTTGACTCCATTGTATGTTCTTGTCTCCTTTGTCAAGTATTAATTGAGCATAGTGGTTTGGGTCGATTTCTGGGTTCTCTATTCTATTCTATTGGTCTGTCTGTTCTTGTGCCAGTACCGGGCAGTTTTGAGAACAGTGGCTTTGTAATACAGCTTGATATCTGATATTGAGATCACTCCTACTTTGTTCTTCTTTCTCAGTATTGCTGCAGCTACTTGGGGTCTTTTTTTATTCCAGATGAATTTCTGAAGAGTTTGTTCTAGGTCTGTGAAATATGCTGTTGATATTTTAATAGGGAATGCATTGAGTCTATATATTGCTTTGGGTAGTATGGACATTTTAATGATGTTGGTTCTACCAATCCATGAACACAGTATGTTCCTCCATCTGTTTATGTCTTCCTCTATCTCTTTTGTAAGTATCCTATACTTTTCCGAGTACAGGTCTTTTACCTCCTTAGTTAAGTTTATTCCTAGGTATCTTAATTTTTTTGGTGCAATGGTAAATGGGACTGTTTTTTTAATCTCTCTTTCTGTAACTTCACTATTGGTGTATAAAAAAGCCATAGATTTCTTGGTGTTAAGTTTTGTATCCTGCTACATCGCCGAATTCATTTATTAAGTCTAATAATTTTTTGATGGAGTCTTTAGTGTTTTCTGTGTACAGTATCATGTCATCTGTGAATAATGACAGTTTTATATCTTCTTTTCCAATTTGGATACCTTTTATTTCTTCTTCTTGTCTAATTGCTATGGCTAGCACTTCCAGTACTATGTTGAACAGGAGTGGTGAAAGTGGGCATCCCTGTCTCGTTCCTATTCTTAGGAAAATGGTTTTAGTTTTTGCCCATTGAGTATAATGTTGGCTGTAGGTTTGTCATATAAGGCTGTTATTATGTTGAGTTATGATCCCTGTTCCCATTTTGCTGAGGGTTTTTACCAAGAAAGGGTGTTGGATTTTGTGAAATGCTTTTTCTGCGTCAATTGATATGACTATGTGATTTTTGTCTCTCAATCTGTTTATGTGATGTATCACATTTATTGATTTGTAGATATTCTACCATCCTGCATCGCCGGAATAAATCCTACTTATTCATGGTGTATGATCTTTCCGATGTAATGTTGGATCCGATTTGCTAGAATTTTGTTGAGGATTTTGCCATCTATGCTCATGAGGGATATTGGCCTGTAATTCTCTTTCATTGTATTATCTTTATCTGGTTTTGGTATTAGGGTAATGCTGGATTCATAGAATGAGCTTGGGAATGTGCCTTCCTCTTGAATTTTTGGAATAGTCTGAGGAGGATAGGTTTTAGTTCTTTGAATGTTTGGTAAAATTCCCCATGAAGCTGTCCTGCCCTGGGTTTTTGTTTCCTGGAAGCTTTTTGATGATTGCTTCAATTTCCTCCATAGTTAACGGCCTATTGAGATTTTTAGATTCTTTCTGAGTTTTGGAAGATTTTATTTTTCTAGGAATATGTCCATTTCCTCTAGGTTGTCTAGTTTGTTGGAATACAGTTGGTTCATAGGATTTTTTTTTACCAATACTTTGTATTTCTGTGAGGTCTGTTGTTATTTCTGATTTTGTTTCTGATTTAATTTGGGTCCTCTCTCCTTGCTTCTTGGTGAGCCTGGCTAGAGGTTCATCAATCTTGTTTATCCTTTCAAAGAACCAGCTCTTTGTTTCATTGATCTTTTGTATTTATTTATTTATTTATTTATTTTGGTCTCTATGTCATCTGTTTCTATTCTGAACTTTATTATCTCCTTCCCTCTGCTCATTCTGGGCTTTTCTTATTGCTCTCTTTCTAATTATTTAAGTTGCAGAGTTAGTTGATTTATTACCATTTTTTCGTGTTTTTTGAGGTAGGCCTGTAGACCTATAAACTTCCCCCTCAGGACTGCTTTCACTGTGTCCCACAGATTTTGGATTATTGTGTTTCATTGTAATTCACTTCCAGGATGTTTTTAATTTCTTCTTTGATCTCTTTGGTAACCCAATCATTGTTAATAGCATGCTATTCAGCTTCCAAGGGTATCAATGTTTTTATTGTAGTTTATTTCTAATATTATGCCATTGTGGTCTTAGAAGATGCTTGATATGATTTCAATCTTCTTGAATTTGGAGAGACACTGCCTGTGACCCAATATGTGGTCTATCTTTGAAAATGTCCCATGTGCAATTGAGAAGAACGTATATTCCATGGCTTTGGGGTGAAATGTTTTGACGATATCAATTAAGTCCATCTTATCTAGTGAGTCAGTTACGATTGCTGTTTCTTTGCTGATGTTTTTGTCTAGACTCTAGAGGATTTATTCAGTGATGTCAGTGGGGTATTAAAGTCCCCTACTGTGATTGTATTATTGTCGATCTCTCCCTTGATATCTTCCAGGAGTTTTTTTTATGTATTTGGGTGCTCCTGCATTGGGTGCATATATGTTTATCAGGGATATATCCTCTTGTTGTATCGATCCCTTTAATATTATGAAGTGGCCTTCCTAATCTCTTGTTATGGCCTTCACTTTGAGGTCTATTTTGTCAAATATAAGTATTGCTACCCCAGCTTTTTTTTCATTTCCATTTGCCTAAAAGGTATTTTCCATCCCTTCAGTTTCAGTCTATGTGATTTCTTGTTCTGAGATGGTTCTCTTGTAGACAGCATATATATGGGTAATACATTTTTATCCATTCAGCCACTCGATGTCTTTTGATTGGAGCATTTAATCCGTTTACATTTAAAGTTATTATTGATAGGTGCTCGTTTGTAGCCATTTTTATTTTTTGTGCCTGTGTTCCTTCTTACTTTTTTATTTCTTCCTTTTACACCAGTCCCTTTAGCATTTCTTGCATTGCTGCCTTGGTAGTGATAAACTCCCTTAGCCTTTTTTTGTCTGTGAAGCTCCTTATTTCCCCTTCAATTTTGAATGATAGAATTGCTGGATAGAGTATTCTTGAATTCAGTCCCTTGCTTTGCATCACTTTGTAAATTTCCTTCCATTTCTTTCTGGCCTGATGTGTCTCTGTTCAGAAATCATTTGATAATCTAATGGGAGATCCCTTGTACGTGACTTTCTGTCTCTTGCAGTCTTAAAATTCTCTCTTTGTCCTGAACATTTGTCATCATAATTACATTGTGTCTTGGTTTGGTCTTTTCTGGATCATCTTGTTTGGGACTCTGTGTGCTTGTGTGACTTTTTTCTTCCCCACATCAGAGTTTTCTGACATTATTTCTTCAAATAGGTTTTCTAACCCTTGTTTCTCTTTCTGTCGTTCTGGCACCCCTATTATTTATATGTTGCTTTGTTTCATGTTGTCCCAAAGCTCCCTTAGGCTTTCCTCCTGTCTTAATTTTTTTCTCCAATTATAGTTCAGTTTGGATGTGTTTTGCTTCCCTATCTTCTAATTTGCTAATTCGGTCCTCTGCTTCTTCTAGTCTATTGTTGAAATTTCCCATGGTTTTTTATTGCAGCTATATTGCTCTTTATTTCTTCTTGATTCTTATGTAAGTTGTTGATTTTTTTCATCCTTATGCTGAATTCTTATTCTGACATACTGTATGCCTCCATTTCATTTAGCTGCTTTTCTGGCGATTCCTTCTTTTTTTTCCTTTGCGCGTTTGTCTCCCCATTTTTGCTGTCTCTGCAGGATCTAGGTGTCGAGCTGTGCGGCAGTGGCTCCTCGGGCTGTGGCTGCTCCCTGGGCGGTCACGGCAGCAGCTGCTCCTAAGTTGGCAGCGGCTCCTCTGATGGGCGCTGCTCGCAGCAGTGGTGGCTCCTCTGGCTGGCGGGGGCAGACTGCTTGCGCAGCTGCTGCTCCTCGGATGGGGATGGACTCTGTGCAACTGCTGCTCCTCGGACAGGGGCAGGCTGCTCCCGTGGCTGCTGCTCTTCAGACGGGGGCAGGTTGCTTGCAGGGCTGCTGCTCCTCAGACGGGGGTGGGATATGTGCAAGGCTGCTACTCCTCGGTAGGGGTACGGGCCACTCACGCAGCTGTTCCTCCTCAACCATGGGACAGGACAATTCTTTATTGTACAAGGTAGAAAATAGGAAGTGTACAGAAAATGCAACATTCCCGGCTCTAACCTACTAAATGCCAAAGGTGTCCACGAGTCACCATGACAATCAAGCATGGCCCCACACATTTTCAACTGCTTTGGGAAAGGGGTGTTGGAGCAATTATTGAGAATCGACATTTACTAAGTACCGTATACTTTTCTAAGTACCGTATTTTCCGGCATATAATACGACTTTTTAACCCAGGAAAATCTTCTATATGCCCAGTCGTCTTATACGCCGGAAAATATGGTAATGTAAAAAAATACAAAAGTGGTACCACACAAAATATTTAGCATTTAGCTTGTAATATCAAATAATGTAAAGTTCAAATTAGTTGAATGTTCAATTTCATTTTTTATATAATTTTATTTATCAAAACATTCTACTTTTAAATATTAGTTGTTTGAAAATAAACAATGCAATAGTGTTTGGGCAACAGTAATTATATTAAAACTACTGAAGACCACCAAGAATGCTCAATTATTATTTATTTATTTTGCTTAGAAAATAGGAAAAAACCCTTTTCCTCCTCATTTTTATAGTACTCTTTTCCGCAACACAGTTACTACTGTTTTGGGCAGCCCGACTTCAGCAATCTTTGTCAGTTCTCTGAAATCAGACATGGAGAAAATTCATTTTCTGTTTCCCAAATGATTCAGATGTGCATCTGTATACCATAGTAACTAGACTAATACCAAATTCTTCTTTTGTAAGTACTTTTATGTACAGACTCATTTTTCACACAAAAAACCCCATAAGATAGGCATTATTCTGATCTTTTTACAGAAAAAACAACTCAAGGAACACAAAGTTATGTAACTTATACAACATCACCAACTAATAGCACACAAAACTAGGACACAATCCAGGCAGTCTGACTCCAGTGTTCACAGTCAGGGATGGACCCTGAGAGTGAAGAATGAAGGTCCTTCAAATACTGTATCCTAGGCATCTCACTGGCCTCCCCATAATCCCAACTCTGGTCCAAGTCTATGATCTCTAAATTGTACTGCTGCTATCAGAACAGGTCTAGTCACAACTCTGGTACCTTCCTTTTTACTCGTATTATATATGTCATCTGGTGACAAAAGGCCTAAGTTCAAGTCTCTATCACTTGCTAAATGACCTTATAAAAACATATTCCCTTTGAAAGTCTATTTTTTGACCTATTAAAATGATTAGATCTGCTTCCTGGCAGTATGCTGGGCTAGAAATTCTGAGGATTCTCCTAATTCACAAAACATCTAGCTCTTGGATAAAACATAAGAAATGATGTTTGAGAATAGAGCTTTCCCTGAAGGCAAATGAAGTGGAATAATAGATTATTCAACCTATGATCCAAGTACTTATTTATAAATTAGAGTATATTTAGAATAATGTTTCTGAATCAGGGGTGGTTTTGCCCCCCAGAGTCACTGGGCAATGTCTGGAGACATTTTTGGTTGTGAGAACTGAGGGGTGCTACTGGCATCTAGTGGGTAGAGGACAGTTATGCTGCTAACATCCTACGGTGATAGGATAGCCCTCTCCAACAAAGAATTAACAGGTCCAAAATGTCAGTAGTACCAAGGTTGAGAAACCTGATCTAGCGGAAGATAAATTGAGTTTCAGATTTGTCTCCAAATTCAGGAAAGTCTTCTCTGTTTTACTGAGAAGAAAGAATATATTTTCTATCTCCTATAGTGCTTGCTGTTTGGATATGGGTAGTTCTCAGTCTAGAAATCAAGATGACTTTATCATTCACTTTAAAAAGAGGATTTCAAGACTGTCATTCCCACCCACAGTCACTCACCAATCCAAAACACAGTTTACACTCAAATATATATACATTTACTGAAAATTAAGACTATGTTTTATGTCTTTCCTATCTCCCATAGATAACACACTAAAGTAGGCTCACAGTGTTTTAAGAGTTAACCTCAAGAATAAAGTTGAAATTTTTTAAACACCTCCCTTCCTGCATTATCTAGATCAATTTCAAATTACATGCACACTCATCATTCATTTTAATTCATAATCTAATTAATCGCTGAATCCTTCAAAGCCATATGGAAGCTTTTAAATGTTTTTTTTTTTTTTTTTTTTTTTTTTTTTTTTTTTTTTTTTAATATATTTTATTGATTTTTTACAGAGAGGAAGAGAGAGGGATAGAGGGTTAGAAACATCGATGAGAGGGAAACATCGATCAGCTGCCTCTTGCACACCCCCTACTGGGGATGTGCCCGCAACCGAGGTACATGCCCTTGACCGGAATCGAACCTGGGACCCTTGAGTCCGCAGGCCGACGCTCTATCCACTGAGCCAAACCGGTTTCGGCCATATGGAAGCTTTTAATGCAAGTTTGTGAAATGGCCAAAAAGGAGGAAGGGGCTAGGGCTAATGACAAAGTCCCTTATAAACCATAAAATACAAAATTAATCTTAATTTTTATTAGCAAAAATGTTTAAAACTACAGGATTCAGAACAGTAGCCACACATGGCAATTTAAATGGAAATCTATACTAATAGAGGAATATGCAAATTAGCTGGGACACCGTCACATAACAACCGTTCAGCAGGGTGGGCGGGGCTGTGGGGCCGCAGGGCAGGACTCTGGGTCTCATGCGATTTTGTCCCACCCAGCCAGATTCCCCCGCAGCCCCACAGCTAAATCCTGACGCAGACCCATGGTTTATTAAACTTTACTGGAGCTGCTCCCCACACCTCGACCCCCTGCCCCAGGACCATGCTGCACACAGCAGGGTACCCCAGCAGCCTCCTGACAGGTGGGCGGCTGGAAGAGCCAAGTGGGGCAGGGGTAGGAGGGAGCCACGGAGGGGAGGGGCAGCTGGAGCCAAGTTCCCAGGGGTCTGAGGTGAGTGTATGACAGGAGCCCAGAATGCAAAGAAGAGGAAGCAGCCATGGAGAGCTCTTCCAAACCCCCTTCACGGACACCCTACCCCAGCCCCCGCACCCCCGGGGAGATGGGGAGGCTGACTGGAGGAGAAAACCCAGCCTCGGGGGTAGCCACAGCCCACACCTCCGACTCCCTATCTCTTGCCCCGCCACCCCCGCCAGAGGTGCTCACAACAATAGCACGCCGGTGACGACCCATCAGCATCCCCGAGGCACTTGGAGGATGTACAGCTGCCAAACTGCCACGTACAATTTAAAGAATGGCACCAAGCAGGAAGGTTTGACAGTTACTCCCCTTTTGGCCTCGCTGTCCCCCTAGCGCCCCCCGGTCAGCACCTCCAGGGACAACCACCGCTACAGGGCTGCTGACCAGAGCCTGCCCTTCCAAGGCCTGCGGAACCCTCTGCAAAGTTTCAATAGCTACAGTCCCAGGAAAAATCATGCCCTCTTCCCCTAATCAGCACCTGCTACCTGCGAGGGTACCCGTGGGCTTAAAAATAACAATCCCTTCCCGTTTAGACATCACTTACTTGATGAAGCATTTCTAGTTTTATTAGCTCAGAATCTCATGACAACCCAGTGAGGTAGGCGGAGAAGGGATTCCAGTTCCCATGGTATATGCGTGTGTATTCAGTAATGAAGCTCAGAGAGGAAAAGTGTCAAACCCAGTGGTTCCCAAGGTGCAGCACATGCCCCACAGGGGGGCAATTTGATTTTAAGTGGGGGCAATTCGAGAATGAGTTAATAGTGAATTTTTTGCATTTCTTATGGTTCTAGGGGGCCTCATCTACAGCATATCCTATATCATAAAAGGCTAATATGCAAATGACCGAATGGTGGAATCACCAATCACTACGATGTGCACTGACCACCAGGGGGCAGACACTCAACGCAGGAGCTGCCCCTGGTGGTCAGTGTGCTCCCACAGGGGGCGTGCTGCCCACTAAGCTGTCAGTCAGACATCCTTAGCATTGCCACACAGGCGGGAGAGGCTCCCTCCACTACTGCTGTGCTCGCCAGCCATGAGCCCAACTTCTGGCTGAGCGGCACTCCCCCTGTGGGAGCACACTGACCACCAGGGGCAGCTCCTGCATTGAGTGATTGCCCCCTGGTGGTCAGTGCACATCGTAGTGACCGGTGATTCCACCATTGGGTCATTTGCATATTAGCCTTTTATGATATAGGATACGCTGTAGATGAGGCCCCTAGAACCATAAGGGCTCCTGGACTGCGAGAGGGCGCAGGCCAGGCTGAGGGATCCCACCCCTAAGTGCACGAATTTTGTGCACCGGGCCTCTAGTTCATTATAATTAAATAAAAATTCATTTCAATTCCACTAACCACATTCCAGGTACTTAAATAGTCACATGTGGCTAATAGCTGCCATAATGCAGAGCACAAATATAGAACATTTCTATCACCACAGAAAGTTCTATTAGTGCGGCTGTCAAACTGTTAAAACTAGGACACATTCTAGAAATTCTAATGATGAAGAAATTAGTGCAGAGAATTAAAATAACAAACTCATTTTAATCTAAGTTTTATTTTTAACCCACTTACTAGTACAACCGAGAATAGGAAAGTGTGTTCTATTAAAAAAAAAAAAAATTAAACTACTTTATTCAGTTAGATACTAGAGTCACATTTGTTATTAACCAGTTAAATTAAATATTTACTGAATGCCAATCACCTATGCCAGGCATTGTGATAGAAGCTGGGGATTCGAAGTTGAAGATGTCACAATTTGTGATATTAAAACCAACCATTAGCCCGACCAGCATGGCTCAATGGTTAAGTGCTGACCTATGAACTAGGTCATAGTTTGGTTCATGGTCAGGGCACATGCCCTTTTGTGGGCTCGAGCCCTAGTGAGGCACATGCAGGAGGCAGCCAATCAATGATTCTCTCATCATTGATATTTCTAGATCTCTCTCCCTCTACCTTCCTCTCTGAAATCAATGAAAAAACAACAACAAACACTATTAAACAAAAAATCAGTGCAGCCGAAACCGGTTTGGCTCAGTGGATAGAGCGTCGGCCTGCGGACTCAAGGGTCCCAGGTTCGATTCCGGTCAAGGGCATGTACCTTGGTTGTGGGCACATCCCCAGTGGGGGATGTGCAGGAGGCGGCTGATCGATGTTTCTCTCTCATTGATGTTTCTAACTTTCTATCCCTCTCTCTTCCTCTCTGTAAAAAATCAATAAAATATATTAAAAAAAAAAAATCAGTGCATAACCTATAAAACATATATAAATGTATTATTTATATATTCTATACAATATATTATACATACATGTATATGTATATGTGTGTATGTGTGCATATGTATACACTCACACAAACATGCATATGTATTTTAAAAAGCCAAATGTGATAAAAATGCAGGTGGAGCTATTTGGTCTCAAAGACAGCTCATTCTCTTTGAAAAGAATGCCTTGATTCTAAAATCAATTCTCCAGACTTTGTGAAAAGCAGTAAGAGATAACAAACAATCTGGATTGACCACTAGAGGTTGGCTTGGGGTAAATTAAAGTCTTTGGGATTGATTTTCTACACCTAAAAGTGTCATATCTCCTACCGTAGGTCACAGGAAAATGACAACTGAAAAAATGATAAGTGTAACATAAATTGTGAAATATTCACTCCATGTACCAAATTAAACTTATTCTTCTTTCCTTTGTTTTTACGCTTATTTTCTTATTCATTTCCCCAAGATACTTTAAGCAGTTTGAGCAGTTTATACTGCTCTTCTTCCAACTCATTTCTCAAAGTTGGCATTCTTTTACTTATATTTTTAGATCCCTACTCTTCAGTTTTTGTAACCATTACATTTCTCTCAAGATAAATATCTCATCTCACTCAAACCTATCTATTTTTCCTTCCCCACATGGGCAGGTTCTTACTGAAAACTCTACATGCCCAGAATAAATTGTCTAAACACTCTAAGATATATTTCATCGCCATAATAAAGGTGAGATCTACTTATAAGTTTCTAAATTATAGCCTCTACACTTCCATTGAATAGATAAGACTACAACAAATGTTCCTTAGCATTCGTTAACTTATTTGTACATAGCTCTAAATGAGCTCAATGCCCAATTTCTAAGCCAGCAGTTTTAAAATGTTTTGGTCTCAGGATCCACTACCACTTTCAAAAATTACTGAGGAAATCAAAGAACTTCTATGAAATATAACTAAGATTTTAAAAAAAAAATCTTAGCCCTGGTCAGGTAACTCTATTGGTTGGGATATAACCCTTGTACACCAAAAAGATTGCAGGTTTGATTTCTGGTCAGAGCACATACATAGGCTGCAGGTTCCATCCCAGGTCAGGGCCTGTATGGGAGGTAATGATCAATTTTTCTCACATCGATGTTTCACTCTCCTCTTCCCTCCTCTTCCTCTTTCTCTCTCTCTCTCTCTCTCTAAATCAATAAACATATCCTCAGGTGAGGATTTTAAAATACCATTTTTAATGTTTACTCATTTAAAAGTAATGTAGCCATTACACGTTAACATAAATTACATATTTTTAATGAAAATAATTCTGTGCCAAATAAAGTTAGTGAGAAATGGCTTAAAGAAAAATAGCTGGAGTCTCATATCTGCTTCTTCATTCACTTTGTCATTTTGGTTTGAGTAAATGAAGAAAATCTGCCTTCCCACAGGTGGGTATTTGGGAAAGGAAAAAGTACTTTAAGTGATGATTTCTTTAAAATTAGCTGCAATGTAGAATCTGAAAACATATACCAATGAACCTGACATACTCTTAAATTAAGATCCATTACTTTTTCACTTTTTTGTTGTTTTTTTGTTAATCCTCATCCAAGGATATTTTTCCATTGATTTTTTTTTTTTTTTTTTAGGGAGAGGGGAAGAGAGAGGGAAAGACAGAGAGAGAAACATCGATGTGAGAGAATCACACCAATTAGTTGCCTCCTGCAGGAACCCCGACTAGGGCCCAGGCCAGGGAGGAGCCTGCAACCAAGGTATGTGCCCTTGACCGGAATCAAACCCAGGACCCCTTGGGTCCACAGGCCAAAGCTCTATCCACTGAGCCAAACCAGCTAGGGTTATCTTTCACTTTTAACTGGTTCTGCGACATCATGCATTGGTCATTTGGAAATATGAGTTCAGTGAATTAAGCAGATACTCCAAATATTAACCCATTTCTTTCATTATAGAATATCAAATACTTGCATTTCTTAATATCAACGCTGATCTCATCTTGACCTTAAGCAAACACCTTTTTAAAAAAACATATTTTTGTTGATTTTTTAGAGAGAGGAAGGGAGAGGAATAGAGATAGAAACATTGATGACAGAGAATCGTCGATCAACTGCCTCTTGCATGCCTCCTACTGGGGATGGAGCCAGCAACCAAGATACCTGTCCTTAACTGGAATCAAACCTGGGACCCTTCAGTCCACTTCTATCCACTGAGCCAAACTGGTTAAGGCCAGCACCTTTTTAATTTTAGTGCATCATATGGGGAGTATGCATAAATAACTTCTGTTGCATATAGAATTATTATCTCAAGGAAAAGAACACGTGCATTTGACTTGAGAGTGGAACTGATCACTTTTCACAGAATGCAACTTTTACACACAATGTGACACAATGTGACAAACGATTATTTGGACTCCTGAAAGAGCATGTGTGAAAACCAAAGGAGTCCAGACACTATACTTTGAGAACCACTCTCCTGGGCAATAAGGCAAAATATTACACAATTTCATGAGTCATTACACCATCAAGGAAACACAAATGCTAAATAAAAATATCTAAATATTTCTGCTTAAATTCAAGGAAATCCAAAAGACAGAAAACCAGCTCCCAAAGTAAAATATATGATAAGCCCCATATTTGGCCAATATAAAGAATCAAACTCAAGAACATGAAATTCTTTTTCAAGCACTTATTCAATCTCCACAACATAAACACATTTTAGAATACAGTACATTAAGGCCATAAAAAAACTTATAGATATGCCAAATAATTAGACCATAAATGTTGATTATTAACTGCCCGTTAATAATAGCTACTGCTATTGCCAGGCACTGTGCTAAGCTTTATATGGTGATTACATTTAATCCTCAAAACAAAACTGTATGGTAAGTACTACTAACTCCCATCTCACACATAAGGACACTAAAATATAAGTAGTTTGCCTAAGTCAGTGGTCGGCAAACTCATTAGTCAACAGAGCCAATTATCAACAGTACAACGATTGAAATTTCTTTTGAGAGCCGAAAACCGACTTCTGCACATGGGCCACGAAGTTTCAATCGCACTGTACGTGCGTACACGCACGTGGTATTTTGTGGAAGAGCCACACTCAAGGGGCCAAAGAGCCGCATGTGGCTTGCGAGCCACTGTTTGCCGACTGGCCAAAGGTGACAGGAAGAATGATGGTAGTAGAGTTGGGATTTAAAACCAGCACCCTTCACTTATTCTCATCTGACAACAAAGTCAAATGTCCATCCTATGGAAAAATTATGGATTAGTCTCTGGTTGAAGAGAATTTTTTAAAAAGGGGGGAAGTACAAACTCACAGTTTTTAGTTCCATCAGAACTTGTTCATCGACTCCATCATCCAAAAAGATGTCTCTCACATCATTAATAACATCTTCGATCACGGATCTGTATAATTTAGGCTTTAAATTAAAAATAAAGAAATTTTAAAATAAAAATAAAACTATCAACTTTTCACATATTAAAATGTGTAACACATTGTCACAAATTCAAGGTAATACAATAGAAATTTTTTCAGCTATCTCCAACTTATTTTAGAAGGTATGTTAAAAGGCATGGCCATCCTAGAAAATGTCATTTACCTTAAACGGAATTATTTGATGCATATTTAAAAAAAGGTTTAAGACTATTTACTGCAATTCATATACAGAAAAGGTCCTTACACATACAAGGTCATACAGTTTCCAATGTTGTAGTCAAAACAACTGTTGTGATCCAATGCTTTATGGGTTGCAATGTCTGGTTCCTATTATTCCTTACTTGGTTTGATCCCTATTATATCTCATAACCTTGTCACTAAATCTTAGACTTTTGAGAACCTTATGTACCATAGTTATTGCCTGGATATAATCTGAACCTAAGGACTATTCAAATTTTAAAATCACCTAACTTCCGGGTTGTTGTTTTTTTACATAGTCTGTACTAAGATTATCCCATTAAACTGTTTGTATACCAGCAATAATAGGCCTCTTTATTTGTGTTCTGTATCTTGCTTAAGGGAAAAGTTACTGGCTATTCAATAAAACCAATGGTTTGTTCTGGTAAGCAAACCTGAAACAGAAATGTTTCATTAGCATCACTATGAACAATACCCTAATCACAGAGAATCCTCTAAGAATATGTGTCCCTGCCTAGCAAAAATACAAATAATGAGTTCCCCCATCCAACTTGCCTCAACCATTAAGAACTACTTTTTCCTTTTCATTACAATCAGAAAAACAATTCATTTATCTGGGTTCTTGTCTTTGTTATTCCACTCACTAACTTGCTTCTTTATTTTGCTAAATCTGCCTCTGTGAACTTTAAATCATTCACGTATAAACTGTGCATCTCTACAGTGCCTCCTTATTTAACCTTCTGACTCTATATAAGGAAAGCATACCTGCCTATGAGTAGCACCTTAATGATAACAATTTAACTACTAAATTACAAAAATACATTTACAAAGTAGTTACTCAAGAGATTACCCATAAGTAGCTACCCACAACTTAACATAATGGATTCATTAGCACTCTAGTTGAAGGAAGGGGAATGTGTAGTCTTCATGAAGCATATGCATAAAGAATAATTCAGCAGAATTGCTGTCAAAATACTTACATTTATAAAAGTATGTGAGTACATAGGCACTATTTGAAATAAGTAATTTCCAAATTATTATTCAAAATGCTAATCTTTACTTGAGCCAAAGTTTCTGCATTTTATGAAATCCAAAGTAATTTAGGATGTTTGTCCTGTTTTTCAATACACAGATATTCCAAGCTTAAAGGGCCATAGTGCATTATCTAATAAGAAGATTCGTTTCAAAAGTGTTAGTCCACTAGTATAATATTAGAAAGTAAGTTAATTTCTGTATTGCATATATCAATATCCAATGCAATAAAACACCATCTACTTAGAATTTTAATTTTTTTAAATCCAGTTTGCACAAAGCCGCCTCACTCTCATTACTCACAATTTCCCCAGACATAAATGTATTGTGGACATAAAATCCTACCTTTAATCACTTAATCTATTTCTTTGAAGCTTTAGGCGCTTAATTCTCTTTGAAAGCTTCATGTCTTCTATATTTATTACAGAAAAACATAATGCAATACTACGAGTTATATTTCTAATGTATTTCCTGACTACTTGATGAACAAAATACTACAAAGGCAAGTCCTCTGCAGCTAACAGATAACGTAAGAAAGCAATTTTAAAAATTCCCGACAATACGCACATATATCCTAATTAATACAAAAAGCGATTAGGCATCTGAGCTAAAATTCTTAATAAAACATAAAGAAGGGACAGCAATTTTATTTTCTCCTAACAAAGACGGCACACCCCAAATGCTGCATTTAAAACAAAAACTTGGGGCTGTGAAGGCAGCCTCCGTTGGGTGCGAAATGACAGTCTAGGGAGCGGAGCTAGAAATAAGCTGAGCTCTGCACGCGCCTGCCACTCGCCTAGGGAGCACGCACCTCCCAGCCCCGCTCTCAGCAGCTCTCACTATTTAAAGCCGGATCTGGTGTTTAAATGGAGAGGCGGTGACGTAGGCCTGAAAAGCACCTTCCCATCCTGGCAGAGTCTATATTAGAGAGCGGCAATGGCTCTATATAAACAGGGCAGCCAAAGGGAGGAGGACCACAAGGCTCAGGGACCGAAAAGCAGGGTAAGCGGCCGCAGCCATGATGGATCGACCCGAGTCGCCAACGGTACGGAGTCGGGCGGCCGCGGGCTGGTCTGCGGCATTCGGGACCGGGCGAAAAGGTGTTTTATTGTCACAATAAAAATAAAGAGTGGGGTGGACTAGTGATCACACTGCGTTGGTGACTGAAAAGGTTATTGATGTGACTGCTTTTTGCAAACCTACGTGATCGCCAAGTAACCAAAAAGGGACAAACGGGGAGACGTAGGCAAATTTCAAGGCGAAAGCGGGGGCACTTGGACCACTCACTGTAGGCTGTTTTTTTTTGTTGTTGTTGTTTTTGTTTTTGTTTGCTTTTTGGTGCTTTTGCTAGTCGGAGATACCGTGGGGGTTTTGCTTCCCCTTCGCCATTTTACCGATTCGGAAGGAACCGAGATAAGTGCTTTTCAACCTTCGTCCTTTCTTAAAAAAAAAAAAAAAAAAAAAACACAGAAAACATAAAATGGCCCCAAGTGAAGGCTCCCTAAGCACGACCGCCAGAAACACCCAAAGTAACGCCCCAAGTAGCCAGGAGCCTTCCACGGCTTTACAGTGGATCGCCGTGGGCTTGGGAACTCGCCCAATTCCCCAGGCGCGGCTTTGGTATTGAGGCGACTCGGGGAGCCCTTCTCGCGCCAGCGCGGCCGGCCGGCCGACTTCGGGGGGAAGCGGCGGCTCCCCTCCCGCCCTCCCTCCCGGCGGCCGGGGTCTGGGGTCTGGGGCCGGGGCCGCGCGTCCGCCCCTGCCCAACGGCCTCCGGCCGGGACCGCCCCGCGGCGGCCCCAGGCCCCGCCGGCGGCCCCCGCCCTCCCGCCGCCGCGAGCCCTCGGCGCCCCCCCGCGCCCGCCGCCCGGCGCCCCGGCCCGCTCCGCCCGAGGCAGGAGGCGGGAAGCGGCGGCGGCCGCGCGGGCGGCTGGGGAGAGTCGAGGCCGGCAGTCGCCGCCGTCCCCACCCCCGCCCGGTCCAGCCGTTGCTGCCGCCTGAACGAAACCCCCGCCGGCCACCGAACCACGTCCTTACCACGGTGTTTGTATTTGCCGAGTTCGCCATTTCCACACACAACACAAACAAGAGGGGAGCAACCCCGAGAAAACAAGCTAAAAAAACAAAACCAAAGGGGGGAAAAAAAAAAAAAAAACACCGGAGGGTGACCCAAGCCAGCCACCACAAGACGGGGGGAGTGGGGGAAAATGGTAAAACAAAATCGGATCCTGAAGGAGTAGAGGGGAGCGGTGAGAGGAGGGAGGGGGCAGTCCTCCCGAAGCTCAAAACCTCGAGAATCGCCCCTTTAAAAAAAAAAAAAAAAAAAAAAAAAAAAAAAGCCAAGACCCTCGAGGGGTCCGGGGGGCGTTGCCCGCCCCGCGCCCAGGAGGGAAACCACCACCGGTCGCCGCTCCCCACGCCGCCGCTGCCGCCACCGGCTGCAGCTCCAGCCGTCCGGTCCGCCCGCGTCTTCCCTTTATATAGTGAGCCAACGAGCTGCGCGAGCCGCCGCCGCCGCCGCCGCTGCCGCCGAGAGACAGGGCGGAGGGGAGGGAGGGGCGGAAAGGGCGGGGCCTGCAGGGGGCGGGGCCGAGCGCGAGACACCGCGAGAGCCGCGTCGTCACGCGCGTGGAGGGCGCGAGGCGGGCGGAGTCAGGGACTGGAGGAGTGAAGCAGGCTCATCGCTTCGCAAGTCTCCTGGTCACGTGGTCGGCGCCCAGGCGGAAGTCTCCGGCAGAGCGTTTGCTGTGAGGAGCTTGCAAACAAACCACTCACGGAAAAAGCGTGAATACTGGTGACACTCGAGTTCAGTGCCGCTGGGACCACCTCCTGTGGGGCGCTTCTGCTCCTCCCCGCCGTGGAGGAACGAGTTGATGTGGAAGGGGCGGTGGCGGCTGCCTGGGTAGGCATGGCCGCGCAGGACGGGTCACGTGGCCCAGCTTCCGGGCCCGGGCGCGCTCGGACTGAGGGCAGAGTTTTAAATGCGGAGTCATCGCCGAGGCTGTGAGCTGGCTCGGACTCAGCGCCACGGCGTTTGCGCTTCTCGCACAGCGTGAGCCTTGCGCTTGCAAAATTGTGTACGTGTTCCTAAATACGTTGGAAGCTGATGTGGGCCCGCTGTTCACACGTTCCAGAATTAAATATTGGAGTTGCTTGTCGCCACCAGGACAGCTTAAAAAGTCTCTGGGTTTTAGTTTCCCCAAGGTCTGGCCTCTGCTTTTAAGTGATTTCTCTAGGTGATGGAAATACCAAGAAAGCAAACCAAGCACCCACTACGGGATTATGATAGAAGGGTAATTCTCTGTATTTTTTTTTAATATATTGCCGAAATTCTGTGACTGCACATGGCCAGCATCTACTAATGTCTGAAATACTTGCCCCAACCCACCAACTCACGTGGCCTGTCGCTGCGAGAGAGCTGGCAGAAAGTGACCATAAATCAGAGTGCTGACCTACTTTGCCTAAACTAAATCCCACCTTTATGTCAACATTTTACACAGAACAGAGCATGCTCTGTGTAGAAGGCACAATTCACAGTACCTAATTTTCTTGCCCTTAGGGATTTCGAGAGACATGGAATGTAGTCTGTACGAGTGAGGGAGTTTATCCTCAAAGGGTAAAGCGCAAGAAAATGTCAAAGTTTTATGCCGCTGAAACCAGATTTGAAGAATACCAGACATCCTACTTGAGAGAGAAACAGATGCAACCTGCCAGGACGTGAAGGAAGTGATTAGAGAAAGTAGAGGCCAGTAATGCTCAGAAAATAGGAAGCTGTGGATAGGTTTGTGAATAGGTATAAAGAATATCTGTTAACCTTGGGATTCCTTTTAAGGCCATATGATCCTCCATCCAACTCTTAACATTCAGTTGCTTCGCAGTTCTCTGCATGGCTGCCTGTTTGGGGGCACTGGGAGCACTTTTTAAAAATGCACAGGAGCCTTTCCTCCGTAAGGACCTCCTGAGATCAACATGCCGCTCGCTAGGGATCTCCTTCAGCCCTCTCCAGAAAAGAGGAAATAAGCAGCACCTGGTGCAGAGCCCCAATTCCTACTTCATGGATATGAAATGTCCAGGATGTTATAAAATTACCACAGTCTTTAGCCATGTACAAACAGTAGTTTTATATGTTAGTTGCTCCACTGTCCTGTCAGCCAACAGGAGGAAAAGCAATGCTTGCAGAAGGATGCTCCCTCAGAAGGAAGCAGCGCTAAAAGCACCTGGAATCAAGATGAGTGGGGAACCATCCCCATAAGTACATTTTGGATTTTTAAAAATGCACAGCAAATCATAGTGTTCTTGATATATAGAATTATGAGTCTGTCAACATTTGTAATTTGGTTAATATCAGCTGACCATCAGCCTGGAAAGTTATACCATCCCTAGTCAATTTCACTGCGGCATTTTAAAAGGACTTCTTATTACTTCCTTATATACAGGATGTCCCCAAAAATGTATATACACACTTTGAATAATTATAAAGGCAGTGGTTTATTAAAATATATTTCATTTTCAAAATTGAGCTATCATCTGTTTAAGTGGTATGTATACAATGAGTGGCCAGATTATTAGGCTCTCTGAACGCATAATAATCTGGCCACTCAGTGTATATCCTATGTAATAAAAAGCTAACATGCAAATTGTCCCCTCGACCAGGAGTTCAACCAGCAGGCATGCCGGCCAATCACCCATGTCCAGGCTGTCCGGATCCCACCCATGCACGAATTCACGCATCGGGCCTCTAATATATATATACTGAGTGGCCAGATTATTATGCGTTCAGAGATCATAATAATCTGGCCACTCAGTGTATGTTTTTTGGGGACACCCTGTACATACTACCAACCGTTTACACATGGAATTCCTTACCTTCCACTTTTTTTTCTTCCCTACTCATTCCAATGTAATTAGCTAGTTATTAATAAGAAAGGTACAAAGAGGGAAGGCCAGACATAGGAATGTCATCTGGGCAGTTTCACCAAGAAGTTTGTACTCCCCAGGGAACATCAGCCTATTCCCTGTTAATCTCTGGAGTGGAGGGATCCAACAAAGGGAAACAGACACATGCCCATTGAAGTTGAGGTAACATAGGGAAGGTATTTTCTTGTCAGTCACACCTAGGGACAGAGATAGTTGGCCAGAATGGGCTTGGCCACTGCAAGCCTGCAAAAATTTGGGAATACATAATCCTCTAAACAAAGAAAGGAATTCTCTTTCTTGTTGCGCTTATGCACTTGGCTGGTGACTTTCGTGATTCCTGGGTCCTTAAGTTCTTCTGTATGGCCGTAGCCATGTGGGCCCCACATACAATGGACTAATGGACTGCAGCAGGAAACAAAAGCTAAGCTAGTCTGATGCTGGATTGGATCTGGCTCCAACATGGAAAGGAACTCTGGACACTGGCTCTGATTTTAGCTCTACTGAAACCCCAGCTACACTTCTATGACTGACCCAAGGGAAATGGGACTTTTGGAAACCCAGGGATGTAATTCCACAGAAATAAAGCTTTCTATCATATCTTATCCTCCCGTGTGAGTCTCAGAAAATTCCTTTTCTCAGGATAGTGCAAAAAGCCCATTCCCCACTAGCAACTGAAGGAGACAATGCCCTCTCCCCTCCATTAACTGTACCACTTGGTATTCTTAACTAAATTATCAAGTGTTTTACCATCAGTTAAGAGTAAGACTGCTAAAAAAAAAAAAAAAAAAAAAAAGTAAGACTGCTACAGACAGGATAAGGGAAGAATTTATGAGATTTACTCTCCACAAAATTACTCCTGCAGGGATTGATGACACAGGTATGCTCTGATGAGTCTGACCTAAGAAATAATGGAATATAATTATTGAATTAAAAAGGCAGAAAACCCAGTGCTGGCCTCCTGAAGACCTTCAGACTCCCTCAAGGCCCTGTCTGAGTCGGCCTCTCCACACACTGTAAATTACAACATTGCTTAAGTGCTTGATTAATATTTTCCCAGATCTCTTCCCCAGTATGCCTGGCATCTAAGTAACCATCATGGATTCTATTCCCATTCATTGTTTTTCAATCCTCATTTAACGATAATATGTTTTCAGTCAAAATATGTGTGCCAGTCAGTTTAGTTTCAGAAAAAGACATTTTCTGATCTTGCATCAAAATAGTGGATCTGAGTAATTTGGAGGCTACAGCCCTTTAATTCAGAAAACAGGATTTGTGAACAGAAAACTCCCATGTAAGACTGGATTGAGAATCATATTTAAATACTTTTTATTTGAACTTTTTCTTCTCTCTGCCCAAAAGCTTGACTAACGCTTCTAATTTTAGCAAGTCCTTGGTCCATATGAAACATTTATACTGGATTTTCAATTTGTGAATTCATGCTTTGTAACAGTCATATACTTAAACAGATAAATACATAATAGTGCTCTCTTTGTGATGAATTCTTTTTTTTTCTTCAAAATATTTTCATTTGGTAGATTAAAAAGTTACTTCTCTTAATATTAATATTCTGCCTAAACACTGGGTAACTGCCAAACAAAAGAAAGGAGGAAATCAATGCATAAATTTTAATATACTATAAACAAAAGAAACACACCAACCCTTATATATCCAAACATTTAATGTTTATTGTCCAAATGACTATTTAAGCAAAAATGCTAAGAAAGAAGAAAAACTACCTACGGATATGAACACATTTCTCTATGTGAAGGATTAAGATCTACTCTTGAGGCATCTATGAGAATATTTTAGGATTTTTAAGAAATAGAAGTTTTTATTGATTTCAGAGAGGGAGAGGGAGAGAGAAACATCAATGATAAGATAGAATCATTGATTGGCTGCCTTCTGCACACCCCACACTGGGGATCAAGGCTACAACCCCGGGCATGTGCCCTGACCGGGAATTGAACTGTGACCTCCTGGTTCATAGGTTGACACTAAACCACTGAGAATACCAGCCAAGCAAGATAAGACACTTTTGAATATCAATAGGAGGGTACTTGCAGCAAGTTGAACCAAAATCAAATATTACTTTATAATGCAGCTAAAAAACAAAACATGAAAATTCAAATTGTTCGCTATTGGAGGACATTAAGGAAATAACTCATTATTTTGAAGCTTGGTAAATAAAGAAAAATAATCAAGCATGTATGCCACCTTTCCTACATGAACTGAACCACCAAGTACCAAATAGTAGATGTAGTGAGTTGAATGATGGCCCCCAAAATATATGTCCATGTGCTAATCCCCTGAACCTGTGAATATTACCTTATGTGGGTCTCTGGTAGTGTAATGAAGTTAAGGATTTTGTGATGAGCTCATACTGGAATATACACTGGTAGGCCCTAAATCCAATGACAAGTTGTCCTTATAAGGGACACACAGAGGTGAACAAACAGAAGAGGAAGAGGAAATGTATCCAGAGTGGTAGAAATTGGAGCGATGCCGCCACAAGGAATGCCAGCAGCACCAGAAGTTCAAAAAAGAATAGATTCTCCCCTGCGAACCCCTTATATTTGGACCTCTGGCCACCAGAACTGTGAGATAAATTTCTGTTGTTTTTAAGTCTTGAAGTTTGTGGTTATTTATTACAACGCTCTCAGGAAATTAATGCAGTAGATGAGAGGAAGTTTCTCTTGGAAAAGTATGGCAGCTAATTAGTGAATAAGGTGTGCAGGAGGCAGCTGATGAATGATTTTTCTCTCATCATTGATGTTTCTATCTTTCCCTCTCCCTTCCTCTCTGAAATCAATAAAAATATATATTATTTTTTTAAAAAAATATATAAATATTTTTAAATAAGTGAATAAGGAATGAAAGAATATCAACATTTTGCAACCTCTGATGAATTAAGAGATGGAGGTTTTAAACACCGACATCTGCCAACATCACAGAAAAGGAAACAAATATTATGTGCTTCCTGATGAAGACCAGGCTATTACCCATAAGCTAGTCTTACCCTTACCCCACCACCCAAAAATATAAATCCTGAATGTGATCAAACTTCTAGATCCAACTAACAACTTACAAAAAATACAGAGGACACAGGAACGTGGTAAGCTACATATCAAGAGTGTAATCAACAAAATCCAGACCCTGGGAAGTGGTAGGACAAATGATCCAATTTCTTCAACTAATAAATGTAGGGAGAGAGAATCTACAGATCAAAAGACACTTAAGAGACCTGTCAATCTATGTGGGAAACTTATTTGGATCCTAATTCAAACAAACTTCAAAACAAAGATGACAATTATGCGATAATTAAATTTGAACACTTACTGGCTATTTGATGAAATTAAAGTTATTGAATTAAATTAAATATTCTATTAAAAATTTAAGAGTAAACCCAATGAAGTCTTATTTTACAATCAGTAATGGTTCTTTATCCACACAGCTTGTCTTCTAGTCGAAAGAGAGTTAGTATTCCCAAGAAGACCTGGTAGTGTTATAAATGTAATTAATATTAAACACGGTGTTTAATTACATGGGTTTCCTCTTTCTTGGATTCTTGGCTTTCAACTACATATGCCTTATCTTGATTTACAAATTGAACAGCTCTGATTTTCACCAGTTAAAAATGGTGAAAATTAAAGTACTGGCTCAGACTGGCTCAGAATATTATTACAATGTTCTTCTAGTAGTCAAATTATCTTTGATTTACTTGCCAACTTTATCTTCTTACTCATGTTCCTGTACCTTGATTGAGGTTTCTGATACTACAGATAATTCTACATAGGCTACTTTCTAATAAAATACATCATAGAAGGTAAATTATATCTGTGGTTAATCTACAAACTACATCTTAGAGAATTATTACCGAAACTAGAACTAGATGAGCCAATTTTTCAAAAATATTTTTGTTGATTTTGAGAGAGAGAGGAAGGGAAAGGGAGAGGGGAACATGGATGTGAAAGTGAAACATCGATCGGCTACCTCCTACCAGAGATAGAGCCTGAAACCCGGGCATGTGCCCTGACCAGAAATCAAACTGGCAATCTTTTGATGCATGGGATAACACCCATCCAACTAATCATACCAGCCAGGGTTAAATGAACAAATTTTATTTCTTCTCATAACATAACTTCCTCTGGTAGTAGAAATAGTAGAGATTATAAAAAGTGAGGGAGCAGAAAAATTATTATAGATTCCAGACCAGACTGAAAATAAGGAGTTTGCATAAATACCAAAGGCTAGTCTTTGTTTAAACAAAGATTGTTGTGAGAAAATCAAGGAGTGCAATTCAAATACCTTCTTGAGAACAAAACACTGGAATGTTGTAGGATGGTTCTTCAAAGTAATGAGAGAGCCAGTAGGCAATAAAAATGGATATTTAAACAGGAAAAAATGGAAATTTTTTAAAAAGTGAGGAATTGGCCATTTTGTATTACCTGCAAAGTTGAGAAACAATAGCAACAATAATAGATTTACTTTAAAGCTTTAATGACATGGTATCTCCTTTGAAACTTGTAACAGTCAAATCAGATAAGCAATATTATGCCTTTATTGTGGATAGAAAACTAAGACTCAGTTTAAGCAGGGACTTGCCCAAAATCTAATTGCTATTTGTGAACTTTTAGAGGTACAAGTTCAAGGGCCTTTCCACCTGTCTTAGAAATAAGAAGCTATCAATCCAGGAGAATATAAAGTTTTGAATCAAATCATGTGCTCCCTAAGTTTGTCAAATATATATTAATTGTGTAATGTGTTAAACTTCATTTGCAAGAAGAAGCTCTATAGCATATACAAAATTGAGAGGTGAAATGAAGACTTTGCCCTGGTTAAATATAATTGCCTTCATAAAAGCATCATCAAAATGCATTTATTAAATCATTTAAGTAACTGGTTTCTCTCTTTCTACATCAGTTGAAAATAATCTATTTCCCATTCCAAATAGCACTCAATTATTGAATTTGGCAAGAACAGCCATTTTCTAGCAAGATTCCCTATAATCAAAACATTTCTGTCTAGCTTTTTAATTATATTGCAAAAGCCTTCATAAAACAAGAAAATTAAGGATGACTATTTTTAAGGGTAGAACATTGGGAAGGTTAGTATTCCCAAGAAGGCCTGGTAGTGTTATTTTACCCAGTGTGTCAGTGGTATAACTCCCATTATGTAGATAGAAAAATACATTAAATTGGGCCTGTGCCAATGTCACTGCACAATAAATTAGAAGAGGCAATGTATATTGATAGATACAGTGGTATAGCAAGCACCCAAGAGTGTGAGCTTTGGAATCAGATAAACCAAGATGCCTGTTTTTGCTTTGACCCTGAACAAGTTGCTTCATCTGTAAAATGGCAGTAATATTACCTACTTTTCTAAAAAATGACTTCAGAGAGAGAGAGGAAAGGAGGGAGGGAGAGAGAGAGAGACAGAGACACACAGAGAGAAACATCAGTGTGAGAGAAAAACATTGATTGGTTGCTGCCCACATGCACTCCAACCAGGAACCAAACCCAAAACCTGGGCATGTGCCCTGACTGGGAACTGAACCGGTGACCTTTTGATGCATGGGACGATGCTCAACCAATACCTGTAGACTTGGGTGAATTCCTCAAATTCTTGAGGTTCCAAAAATGTCTTGAGGTTCCCTATCATCTCTCAGGAAAGCAACCTTCATTCCTTCCTTATCTGGAAAGACTGCCATGAACCACGTGACCTAGCAAGGTACCAGGCTTTCTCCAAGGAGGTCTTATTGGTTTCAAAGTCAGTTTTCATTCCTTCAAATTTTCTGGTGACATTCCAGTCAAGGTCTTGGTTAACAAAACCATAATTGGAAACTGGTCTTGTTCATGCAAATGTTAGAGGCAAAAATAGAATATTGGGGACTAGCTTAAAGAAAGGATATTCTGACCTGCCTAGGAGTTGTATGCCCCCAGGACCTAGGAGTCAACCTTGGACCTTTGGAACCATTCTCATTCAAGACCTGCCTATTATCTTGGAAAGATTAAAACCTTGTTGCCCAAACAATGGAGTCCCACCCCAGCCTCCTACTTCCCCATATAATCTTTATCTTACCCTATATAAGCAGCTGACTTATGGGGGGCTGCAGAGCAGATATTTGTGGATGACCTGCAGCTCTCCCATACTGCTGGCAGTATTGGATTAAAGGCTCATATGATTTAACCCTGTCTCTGCTTAATTGGCTCAAGTAGTGACAGACAGCACAGACCCATTAATTGTCCGGTTACACAAAGAAATGCATTTCCATTACTCACTTATTAAGAATTGCCAAATTTTGGAAGGATAAGGTAGGGAGAAAAAATATATACTTCAACAAATTGCTTTAAAAAACAAGTCTCCTTGTACCTGGAAAGCAAGAGGAAAATCCTTGTCCTTTTAACAAAGTGGGAAAGAATCAAATTCTAACTGTATTAGCTTACTTTTGATCTTTAAATTTATTTACTTAATTAAATTTATTATTCAGGAAAGCATACGCTGGGCAGGGAGTTTTAAAGACTGAGAGGATCTTAATAGAATTCATCAGCTTTATGCTGATATACCAAAATGAGGTTTATTCTCTTAACTTCATTTGCCCTTGGGTATGGTCAGCAAATGACACAAATTGGATTTCTGCTGTCTCCCTGAGTAGGGTGGTTTAAGCTATTTACGCTCTGGTTGGGGAGGAAAAATGCAAATCATTTACTCTTAAGTGTCCCTGGTTTAGGGAAGATAGGATTTAGTAGATGGCTGCAGACTGCTTTTTAATTTTTTTTGTATCAGTTTCCCTATTCTGCTTGTCCTGGCTTACTGGCCTGTGTCATTTTAACATTTTTTTCTTTACAAACCTTCTATAACTTCACAAACCTTTCTGTAACTTTCACAAACCTTCTTTCCTATTCAGAAACAACCAGCTTTAGAACAATTCACTTTCTTTTTCCTTCAAAATATATCTCCACAACTTATACATTCTATTACCAGAACCATATGATTTCTTTCCAATTAATTAAAATCCTTAACTCTTAGAAACATTCATTTCTAATAATAACTGAAAAGTAAACAGTAAGCATTTCTTAGATTGACTTTTATGAACACATTTTAAACACACTTGCCTGGCTGGTGTGGTTCAATGGTTGAGCGTTGACATATGAACTAGAAGGTAAAGGTTCAATTTCCAGTCAGAACACATGCCTGGTTGCAGGCTCAATCCCCAGTGTGGGGCACGCAGGAGGCAGCTGATCAATGGTTCTCTCTCATCATTGATGTTTCTCTCTCTCTCCCTCTCCCTTTCTCTCTGAAGTCAATAAAATATATGTTTAAATATATATATATATATATACATATGTATAAATGGGGAGGAGGGGGCTTGCAACCTAGTTCAGTATCTGGTTAAAACTTTAGTCTTACTTCCCCACTCTAACTGATTTGGGCAGAGCTGCAGAACCTAACCCCAGGGCCCTGCCACAGCTGACTTGGGCGGGGTTTCAGGGACCCTCAGGGGCCCGCCACAGGAGGAGATAGATAGGTCAGAGCCTCCCCATGAGTTCAGTTCAGGCTTTGAATCCGAAATTCCCCTGGACTAGCAGATCTGCGAAATAGGGATTAAATTTTCCTCTCTCAGAGTGCTGGCTGATCGTTCTCCTGTGCATTCTGCCACAACATCTCCACTGGAACTAGTAACCTGACAGGAAAAAGCCGCAGGGAAAGGCCTTGTGTGATTTTACAGCGTTCCTGAGTGCATGGACATTGTCTTGCAGTTGGTGGGAAACAGTGCAAACTTCCCTGGTCCATGACCAACTGACTCATCCTGTCGTGGGAGTCTTCTAGCAGTGAGTGCCCTAAAGGCTTTTAAATGCTTGACCTGTGCCCACACTGTGTGGCATCCACAGAGATGGAGAGAGAGAGAGAGAGAGAGAGAGAGAGAGAGAGAGAGAGAGAGAACGAACAGTAAGAAGAAAAATGTTGGAAAACCTGCACCAGATGCTAATATAGAAGGGGATCTGAAGAGGGCTGACCAAGTGGACGGGAAATATTGGATATGGGTCTCCCATGAATAGTGAAGGCTAAATTTAGGGGACACCAGGGGCAAAGGAGTGGTGGTCTCCCGACTAACCTATGAAACAACAGATTCCCTGCAACCCTACATAGTCCTGGAGGGTAGTCAAGAAAAAGTCTGGGTTGATGAGGTCAGGCCAAGGGGGCGATGGCCACAGGGGTTGGCCGTCCACTCACACCTAGCCAGGGTCCTAGGGGAGGGAGGCTCCGAAGACATCAAGTGGACCCAACTGAGTCGGGACCCAAGGAACTCTGGAGTCCACCTTCCTCCTGGCTTCGGGCAGGATGAATGAAAGATAGAAGAGAGGAATGGGTTCAGCTGGTCCAATATTCTCCCTGTTAGAGAAGGATTAGACCCATCGCCCCGGAGAAACCAGTCCCCTGAGTCTGAAGTCCAGCAGCTGTGCTAATCGCTTTTAACTGGCCCACAGGGTCCTGCAATTATACCTCCAATATAAAAGTGAAAGAACAAAGCAAAGGTGTCAGTTTTCAATATCCCAGATGAGCCCCCCCAAAATGATACCAAAATTCCAGTCGATTCCAGGTTTGTGGTCTCATGAAATCAAAGAATGAGTTTCACAGACCAAAAGATAAGCAAAGTTTAGGAAGGGGACCTGAACGGGTTACCACAGGAGCTCACTAGCCTAGGGGCTTAAATTTCCCTGCTCTTCCATTCTATTGGCTCTTAAAAACAAACAAACAAACAAACAACAACAACAACAAAAAACAGCCAATCTCCTTTTGCTCTAATATCCCAGCTTTTAGTTCCCTGCTCTTGGGTTCGGGGGAAGGGAAGCCCTATGGTTGTACATTCCACCTATCTTGCTCACATTCTGACCATCTGGTTTATTTCTTCCTTACCTACCATCTTCCCTCCCTGTGGCCCTTACCCTAAACTGCCTGATTCCATCTAACTCCTCATTGTTTCGTTAGTAGAAATATAGTGTGTTAAGAGGCGAGACTATGTAGGAGGGTCAAAAAATTGCTGTGATGATGATGTTTATTGTTCAAAAGTCTAACTTTTGGAGGTGCTGTCTCCACATCTCCCAGGGCACATTAAAAACACTTCTGATCTGAAACAAGTACTTGAAAATAGTACTGCCGAGATCTAGAGGATTTGGGATACGTTAGTTACTGCTGTATTTAATTCTCCTCTCCGCCCGCTCCCCTACCCCCACCCCACAACCCTTGGGATTCCAGAGACAGCATAGGGTTGGGAAGGGGATTAGCTCTGCTATTATTGAAGCATGAAATGGTTCATAAAAAGAAGTCTCAGAGCACAAAGAACTTAGGTCTGGCTTTAGAGTTAAGGAGCATCGGCTTCAAAGTTCCAGCCCACACTTGATGGTGCTGCCTTGCCAAAGGAAACATCCCCCAAAAAGAAGCATTGCCTCCCTGCGAGTAGGAATCTCATCCCTGAAATTTTTGTGAAAAGAGGTCATAGACGTTGAGTAGAAACCAGGTCTATTCATTCACTTAGAAGTGAGTGTTCACCTTTATGAAGTGTTATGATGTTTTGCTTACTTTCTTTGTTTATGCAGTGGTGTTTTTTTTCCCCCTTTATATGTTTTTCTTGACAAATCATATAGACTTTTCTTGTTAGCTTTTCCCAAATGAGCCTTAAATTGATGTCTTGTGTACCCTTTGAATTCATAATTTAAAAATCTCAGGAATATAAGCTGGTATTATAAGCTTGTTATTTGGTATTTTTATAGAAAAGAAGTAAGTTTAAAAAAACAACAACAACACAAAAACGACTGGGTTTCTGATAGCCCACTTGTTGGCTTGCAGGATAAACACAACCCGGTTCAGTATTTCTAAGTTGTTGATTCTTTCTCACTTGTATCCTCCCCCTTTGCATTGAGCCTTTCTTTTTCACTGTAATTGTCATTCCCTTACTAGACGTGTATTAAGAGAGTAAAAGAGGGTAGATTTTGTGCTGTCTGGCGAATCAGAATTAAATGTTCTTGAAGCATTCCTGGCAGCAATAAACTCTGAGTTGTGAAGAGGAAGAAAAGTAGAGAGACTATTTTCCAGGCTACAGAGGCTCGGAGGTAGAAGGGAAGGTTGCAGTCAAGGGACTGCTAGAAAGTTTTACTAAAATACAGATTGAATTTCAGTCACATTCAACTGCATGTTGATTTACGTTTGCTGATTCACATTGCTTTTAGTCCATTTTTGCCACATACTGAGAAAGCCAATTCTTTTAGTCACCTAGTGCTTTTTATGAAGCTAAATCTAATAAATATAAAACATTGAAAGGCAGCTCACATGTGCTAAAGGCAGCAGACGAGATAGGCAGCAGTGGTTTGTTCAGAGTCCAACCTGGGAAGAAATAATTGGAAACTGTTCAGCCTCTGAGATATGTCCCTTTCTCAGCCACTGCCACCAGATCAGTCTAGGCCAGTGGTCGGCAAACCGCGGCTCACGAGGCACATGCGGCTCACGAGCCGTGGTTTGCCGCTCTGTTGACTAATGAGTTTGCCTACCACTGGTCTAGGCTCTCAGGACTCCGTGCCTATTAGTGGAAAGAAGAGAAGGGAGGAGAAGGGAGAAGAGGAAGAAGGAGATGAGAGAAGAGAACAAAATGTCATAAGCCTGGGGTTTGCTCCTGACTGGTGAATAGATTTTTATCTTAGTCCTGTTGCCCCAGGCCGTGTTGGGGGAGGAAAGTACAGGTATGTTGATGTCAATTCCATCTGAAAATATTATCTGTAACTTTTGAGACCTTGAAGGAAAATCGGTGATTTTATGTAAGCTCTTTTTGAAGATCTACTAGTAAGATAGACTTCTTTTTGGTTTGGGAAGATAGGGTTAGGGTCCATGACAGGATGCAATGGAGTGGAACTAAAATTTGCTTTGCACAATAGAGTGATCTATAGTGAAGACTCCATATGCTTCTATTCAAGTCATTTAATCTGCCACCCCTCAGCGGGTTTGTGAGGCAGATAAAGAATACTGTCATGCCTGAAACAGTCAATTCAAGCTGGTAAAACTCAGGGAATCATTGTGTGACGCATTTGACCATGAACTAGAATACATTATTCAGGTGGCTGGGATTCTGGGTGGTGATGACCCTGTCAGTATCCTCAATGAAGAAATTGAAAAATTAATTTAGGGTTATAGAGCAACTTTTATTAAAGACTTATGCCTTAATCTACTTTATTTTATGGGCAATTTAAGTGATTCTCAAGAGTGTTGACTTTAGAACTTAATCCCCACTTAACATGGGATTTTAAGAAAAGCTCTCAGTTTTCCCTTGGCAGTTGGAGAGACAGTACTTTGGGGACTTGAAGAGTTGGCTCCATTTACTCAGGGAAGAGCCAGGGGAGAAAGATGCTTAATAAAGGTTCCCGCTGTGGAGGATGGGCAATGAACTTTAGGACAAGGATGTCTGATATGCAGTTTTAAGTTCTTTCCTATTTTGTGCTATAAATACTCACCATTGATTGTTAATCCTTAGTAAACATTGGTTGTACCACCAGCCTTGAGTTACTAGTACCTTGTGGAATGGAGAGAGGGGGCTGCCTCCATTAAATAAGGTAATGCATCTAAAATACTTAGAATAAGTAGTTGCCGAAAATAGAAGCATGACATAAATATTAGCTCATATCTGTCTGTTTTAGGAATACATAAAGCTCCCCAGCATGGAGGAATCAAGAGCAGTTAGTTGGAGGTAATCAAGGAGATGCTGGGAGGAGTTTAGGACACTGAGGACATTTACATTCTCATCTTCACTTCTTATCATTCTCAACTGCCCTCCCCCAAATCCTGAGGAACATTAGGGAGCAAGCTTGGCTCCCAACAGTTACTTGAATACATTGCTCTACTTGGCTATTAAAGGGAAGGGGGACCATAGAAGGCTAAAACCTTGTGATAATGTGGGACCTAGGCAAGTAGGCTTCAAAACTTGTTCAAGTGGAGTTTGGGCAGATAGGAATGGAAGAATAGGGAGAAAGAGTAGAATACTCTTCAGAATCCCCAACTTATGAAATTTTATGCTCTTATTTGGCTATAAACCCTTTTGTGTACCTAATATCAGTTACTAATATCAGTTGATGTCATACTAACCAGGCCATAAAATTGTGTGTTCTGTTCAAGAGAGAGTTCTCTCCATGCCAAGGAGCCATGGAGAGAAATGGGATGCAATAAATATATATTGAACTGAGTAAATTACACATGTGATAAACTTAACTAGGATAAACTTAACTGAGTAAATTACATATGTGATAAACTTAACTAGGATAAACTTAACTGAGTAAATTACACATGTGATAAACTTAACTTGTTAACTTGTCAACTTATGGTCACTAATCATGTTAACAGGGTTATGGGCCTTTTTTTAATAAACATTTTTCTTTATGTCTAATCTCATTAAATCTTGTACAGTGACAGATTTTGCTTAAAAATGTTTATTAATAGTTCATTTTCATAGTTCAAAAAGGTATTACAGATGATAATCAGCAGAACAATTAAAAACAAAATCTCACCTCTACAGAGTTAGCCAGTGTGTAGACTTTATTACATAGGCACGTATTTTTTTTTTTTTTTTAAGTAAAGCAATTTTACATAAAATTAATCACAATAGTACAAAAAAGTTTCATCAAAAGAAGATAGATGACGAATGCAGGAAAATACAAGCCTTGGATCAGCTGAATCATTCATTGGATCTTGGGTCCATCCATCTTGACACATTGAAATTCACTATGGACATTATAAAAATGCAGGGTGAGGAGGGGTGCACTTTTATCATTCTCTGGCTAAAACACTGTCTGTTTAATTTCTTGAACATAGTGAAAATTTATCCAGGCTCTGTTGGCAGTTGGACACAAAGGTTAAATGAATGTTGGCTTAGGGTCAGAGGAGTTCATAGTCATCTCTTCTGTCACCCCCATACTTTAAAACCCTTAAACACTTTGGTCCAACAGGTTGCTGTCAGGATCTGCACATCTGCTTCCCCAGAACCAAGTGGGGTTGCTGATCTTGAAGCACATGGTACTTAAGGCTTCAGTCACAGTGTGGCTAGATGGCGTCCAAAACTAGCATTGAGAGTTTGATCAGAGGCAGAGGATGTGGGAATTTCTTGCTCTGTCCAGTTCGAATGGAGCCATTCCATTTGACCAAATCTAAGTATGAGAAACTAAAATCATACTAACACATACCACAGAAGAGATGCTATTTTGTAGTTTGTACATGTTTGAAAAAATTTAAAAACTACATTTTTATGTTCCTAGAAGACAGTGTGGATAGGGAGGACTGGCCCTTTCATCTCATTTTGCCATAACTGTATGACATAGTCCTAAGATGTTTACTAAGTGATTTTTTTCCTCCCTCAATTTCTGCAGTCTTTTGTATCAAAGGATATACCTATATAAATCTCTGATCATCCTAATGTACCTCAGTACCTTGGAGGGTTAGACCTACTTCTACTGTAAGTAGTACCCAAATACAACATCCATTTTGGAGAGCTCTCTGCTCTTCCTCACACTCACACTACTGTTGTGCTGGGTGATCCCAGTGGACCTTCCCAAGCAGTATTCTGGTTGATCTTCACCATCCTTTGATCCTCCATATTTATCTATTTCTTTGAAGGCAACTACAAAATAGAGGATTGCAGGGTTTTCTGTGTTTCTGTTGTCTGGGCAGATGGTAAAGGATAGAGACATGAAAAGGAAAAAGGTGGGCCAGCTGATTTTTCCAATCTTCAAAGTTTAAATGTCTTGGTTCTTAAGACTATGTGAAGAGGCCTGTTGACATGAAGTATCACTGACAATGGCACCAAAGGGTATTTTGTGAAATAATCCATAAAACTGGAAAGGACCTGAGGGAACAATGAGTCTAGCTTCCTCACTTTCTTAGCTAAGGTTACTGAAGCCCAATTGGGAAAATTGCAAGTCACTGAACATGGTGATTTTCTCCATGACAGTGTCTTTTAAAGATTCATAGAAACCCCAATTTTAATCCCACCAATGAGTTTACACCAGCAATCCTCAGTGTCCTTGTGTTTGGCTGTAGGTCCCTTTAGGGAAGCTGGCTGCTAGCACAGCACCTTGACCGAAGTAGACACTTGATAAATACTTGTTGACTTGAACTAATCTTATTGTTTATCCCTGCTATGCAATCTGTTATTTTTCCTAGGGCTCCTTACTTTTCAGGGATAGCCTCAAGTCCAGGAATTTGAGGTTTGATGGCCAGTGCTATATTTGTCATCTCTCTCTAGTCTCATTCCTAGTCAATATGAATATCTCTTCATATTGAAAGTCTATTTTTTGGAGTCTGTTCTTATATAGCTTTTCATGACATACAATTGTTATCTGTCTCTCTCCAGGCACTACTGAACATATCACCATGGATAGTGTCTTTACAAGGCCTGGAATTGCAAGGTCAGAGATTTTTTTTTTCAATTCTCAAAATAAATACCAAGAACTAGACTCTCAATCAGATTTGCTAAGGCACACTAGAAGAAATGTAATAATTCTGTTTTCTTGCTTTAGCTAATACATGGGAAAACATTATTGACACACACACTTATTTTCTATGTTTATGACTGCCTTGTATATTTCATTCACTTTTAATTCCTTAAATACATAAATATGAGTCCTAATATCCAAAGCAGGTTTCATTTCTAAAGAGCATAATGAAGAAATGGTGATTTGTAGGGAATTGGCACTTAGACCTTGGTGATGTTTTGAAAACATCTTTAGAACTCAGGAGAGCCTGACTGACGTGGCTCAGTGGTTGAGCATCCACTGATGAACCAGGAGGTCATGGTTCAATTCCTGGTCAGGGCACATGCCTGGATTGCAGGCTCAATCCCCAGTGTGGGGTGTGCAGGAGGCAGCCGATCAATGATTCTCTCATCATTGATTTTTTTTCTCTCTCTCTCCCTCTCTCTTCCTCTCTGAAATCAATTAAAATAAAAAGATGTTTTTGTTTTAAAAAGGTAATTTGCCCAACTGTGTTTTCTGTGTAGGTGACTAGCAAAACACTAGGTCTGGAATATATAGTATTATATTCCCCAAGTCCCTAAAGGCTACCTTTAATCAGTTTCCCCAAAACAGTAGAGGAAAAACAAATTTGATGAAATCAAAGTGGCAGTTTTTAAAATATTAATGATAATTTGCTTGCTGAATCTAAAGACAGCATGGAAGGGATTTTCCCAGCCCTTGGTTAAAAAAATTAAAAAGTCCAGATGAAAGCATGAAGGCAATCAGAATTAAGCAAATGGGGATACAAGGTCCAACAAGCAATACACATGTGATGCTAATAGGTGAAGCAGAGCTCTTGAGAGGGCGTGTGGATGTTAACCTTGAGTAAGAAAGGTACAGGAATGAACTTCACCTTGCTAACTCTTCAATTCACCTTGATGTTTCTTTTTTTTTTTTTTTAATATATTTTATTGATTTTACAGAGAGGAAGGGAGAGGGATAGAAAGTTAGAAACACTGATGAGAGAGAAACATTGATCAGTTGCTTCCTGCACACCCCCGACTGGGGATGTGCCCACAATCAAGGTACATGCCCTTGACCGGAATCGAACCTGGGACCCTTCAGTCCGCAGGCCGATGCTCTATCCACTGAGCCAAATCAGTTAGGGCTCACCTTGATGTTTCTATGAGAAATCTCATCTGCCTTTAGTATGAGAGGGGAAGGGAAATGCTGTGGAACCCTCACTTGACACTGCTCACTGGGGGACCCCGCTATATTTCAAAGAGCATGAAAAACTACTTCTAGAGTCAGAGAGCCCTATTACTACTATATGTAGAAGGGATATTAGTTATCCAGCTCAAATCCAATGTAAGAGAACCTTTTGAAGCATCTGGGATAGATCATTATTTTAACTTTTGCCTGAGCATTTGCAGCAACAGGAAATTTTGCTATTGAGCCCATTCCTCTTTAAAACAACTCTTATTAGGAAACTTTCTTATATTGAAGCAAACATCTGTCATGTATCAAGTTTCCCTTTGTTCCTATTTTTGCCCTTTGAAGCTACACAGAATAAGTCTAAGTCCTCTCCTATTTTATAGCTCAACAGAAATTTCAATGCACCTATTATATAATTTCCTCCTTTTCTGCACTTCCTTTCCAGCTATACCTTCTGTTCTTCAGGGATCTATTCCCCTGTTCCTTGTATAATCAGACCCTTCACAATCCTGACCACCTGTCTCTGGACACAATCAATGTATTAATGTCTCTCTCAAAATACAGTACCCAGAATTGAACCCAACCCTCCATCCAGATGTGGTCTTACCAGTGCAGCTTGCAGGGCTCCCTGGACTTCTATTACCACAGGTTGAATGAAATAGCTTTATGAATAGCCACAATATACTCCTGATTCAAAACTGAACTCCTATTTCCATAAGAAAACACTTCTACATGAACTGCTGTGAAACCATAACTTTCCAACACCCTCCCAACACACACCACACACACACACACACACACACACACACACACACACACACACACTATACACACACATCCACAAATACACAACACATATACCATGCTGTTCTTAGAGGGTTGCATTTAAGAAAACTCAAAATATAGTTGCTCATTAATGCTTCAATTTCATCTTTTTAATTTCAATTTTATGCCCATGTATTTCAAAAAACTATAATGATTCTTATATCCTAGTGTCAGTACATAGTTAGAATTCAATTACTATTCATTGAATAAGTTAATCCTGAATCTGCTGGTCAACAGACTAGATGTCTATTTCTGTGTCATCTACAAATCTGATCAATGTGCTTTCTGTCCCCCTCTTCCATTCTTCGTGGAGATACAGAAAGGCAGATAGAGGCTGCCTTTGAATTGTTGAGCAGGTATCTGTCTGATGTAGCTTCTTGTGTGGTAAGAAAACACCAATGTACAAATAAGAAGCAGAGGTGCAGAAAGTGAGCCAGAACGGATGAAGGTAAAGAAGATTGAGTGTCCCAGACTCTTAAAATCAATGTTAAAAAAGTATGGCTTTCCCACCATCTCTACCCTAGAGTCTTCTGCCTTTTAGATCTATCACAATACTGTGCTTGTCAAAATCTGAATTTGTGGGAAAAGCTCAGACAAGCTTAGTTTTAAAACAGCTTTGAAACGATCTCTTCAGCATCCATTTCCTGAAAAGTCTGAGTTACAGAGACACGTGCTCCCTATTGGCTATGAGGTATAAAAAGAGCTCCCAAATGCCCGAGGTATAGCATACATATCCACTCGTTTCAGAAATCAGAAATGGCCTATATTTTTCAATGTGAATTTGGGAATTCACTGAGAGTGAAGCTGTCTCCTGAATTGAATATAATCTTACAATGAATGTCCCTTTTCCCCAGAATGAAGAAAAATAAGTTCAATTTTGCTTTCCTTTCAATGGCCAACCTTTGCAGAATGTGTGGCTAATCACAGAATAAAAAAGCATCTCATTGTGCCTTTTTCCCATCCTGTGACCAAAACCTTAGAGATGGGAAAAGTGTTCCATTCAAAACAGTCTAGAATCTCGAAAACATCTGTTGCATAGTGTTCATATACAAAGAATGGAGACACCTACGAAAGGACTAGGAAACCTACAGAGGAAATTTGTTTTGTGCCTTTTCTGAACCTTTTCTAGAGGGAGTGACAGAGATGGGTTCTTAATTAACTTCTCAAGACCGTGTTTTCCAGAAATTCATGTAAATGACAGAAGAACACCATAAGGAAATCATGCCAACACTGATGCGGAGGTTCTTTTCCTGACTCTCCTAGTCACAACAAACCATACCCAAGTGCTGTGAGATAAGCAGAGGCAGAGGCGGCTTAATGAGTGAGCTCCCACGTCAGGTGAACCAGCTGCTTCAGGCAGTCAGAGCTTCTCCACAGCAGCTGCCTCGGGTCTCCTGTTCACATATAGGCAACTACTGACAGGAAGGTCCGATGCACTGCTCCCAGAATGGGGTAGTCATGTAGGTACTGACTTGAACTTCAGCTATTCAGGAAGATGTCCTATTGGGACTCTCAGGTCACGGCCTCTCAGTGGGGCTTCATCACTGGACCCCACACTCCTTGGGGTTTTCCACTTCATCTCCTTCAAAGTCTGGCTTCAAACTCTTTTTTTGCTCAATCTCCACCTGCCAGGAATAAAAGTTGGAGAGAAATATCAGAAGAGAAAACATCCCAAGAAATAAATAAATCAAGAGAGAATACGTCACTGGGTTTAGATTCCTTGTGATTTTGTCATGTTTTGGGGTTCACTGGTGCCACTTGCCCTGTGTCTATGATGATTCTCTCTTTGCACAGACTCTTCGCTTGGTCTGGAATTCCCTCTCCCTCACTGTCCACCTAGAAGATTCTTATTCTTTGTCTTGCACAGCTGCTCAAAGGTCATCTCTTCTGTGAAGCTATTCTTGAATCTTCAGGTAGAGTGAGGCACTCCCCGGCATATTCCCACTGTACCTTCTACACTGTACCATGGGCTCCATAGGACAAGGGCTGGCCCTAGTCACTGCTGCATCCCAGTAATGTAGGTCTATAGCAGGCAAGCACAGAGGTTGATAAATGAATGGCTTCCTTTGCAATTGGCTGTTTACACTCTCCATTACTTTATCTCTTTAAAAAAGTTTCCAAGCTGATAAGTTTTGCAGTGTTTTCAGTTCTACCCATATTGTCTGCAAAACACTGTAGCTGTAATTATCAAGGAATCAAAAATTAATCTTGCCTTGAAAGCAACACACTTCAACTGGAGCTTTGGGTAAGCCAGGCAGGGGATCCTTCAAGCTAGGAAGTTTCATAATTAAAGCTGCTTTCCTCAACCAAAGTGGACATTTATGACGAGAGGAAAAAGTCAAGACAGAACAGTTGACTAGGGCAGCGATTTGCTGCAAGAATTTTTAAAACACGCAGTACCTGACTAGTCGGGCACTGACCTCATTTCCCTTAGACTGTCAAGTAAAAAAATGACAACAGCCAACACAAAAATAGCTGACTGGTGTGAATGAATCAAAATTATATATTTTTTTGTCAGATCTGCAAAAAATATAATTTTTTGGTGTGCCACAGAATTTTAGTGATTAATTTGTGTGCCGTGAGATGACAAAAATTGAAAACCGCGTCTGAGGAAAGTGCTGTTTTTTTCTGGCCACAAGATGGAGTATGTGTTCTTTTTGGTAGACCACACAACTAAGGAGGCAATTAGAAACCAATAAATCACCATATAAATCTAAGGATATTATTATGAATAGAAAATTATTAAGCCACTTTGCGAAATCTCTTCAAAAGCCCCCATTTCCATCCCTGGCATTAATATCCTCCCATTGAATCTCTAACTCCCCCAGATATAGTCACCATTCGTGTCCGCACACCCCAGCTTGGTGTCTGTCCTCCTTCCACAGCCTGATCCTGTTACTACTCTAGAAGCTGGTTGGGCTTTTGAGTTCTGTCTTGTGACAGCCCAGTGACCAGGTCATGAATGTCCTAACTTTACTCAGACCCACGTCATCAACTCCTGTAGCTGCTTTTGGTTAGCACTTTCCTGACACTCCTCTTGACTTCCAAATTCACTACTCTGCAACATAAATTACATTATGAATGGGTAATAATAATCCCTTTATCCCATTCTTCTTTTTTATGTTGTTGTTTATGATGACATTATATTCTCCTCTTTCATCAGCTTCTTTATTTTTTTCCCAACCTTCCGCTTGCCCACTGGAGAGATTATTCCTTTACATCAGGGCAGACTCATCCATGGCTATGTACCGTGGTGAGCCGCCTCCAAGGTGGTAAGAGAACACTGCACCCAGCGCAAGCACTGCTAAAAGGATGAGAGGGGGGACATCAGCCAGATACCTCCCAGGCTACCTGGTAGCTGTAGTGTGCGGAATAATTGACCCACTTCCTGACGTCAGTCTTGTCTTCCACAGAGATGGATCTTACAGCAGCTTTGGAGGCTGAAGTGGTGGGCATGCTGAACTCGACATTCACGTGATTGGCAAATCTGGAAGGCACTTCCCGGTCCGAGCCAAGTTCAAGGTGGCAGAAGAAACAGTGTGGGTGACCAGAAGCTATGAAACAAAAATAAAGATCAGGTTCTTTGGGGAGGAAGTGGAAGAGCCACCTCAGTAACAAAGGAGGCCTGGGGCCCTGGCCAGTGTGGCTCAGCTGGTTGCAGCATAGTCCTGTACACTGGAAGGTCGCATTCGTGGTTAGGGCACATACCCAGGTTGCAGGTTTGATCCCCAGTTGGGGTGTGTAAAAGATTGATGTTTCTCTCTCACATCAATGATTATTTCTCTCTCCCCCTTTCTCCCTCTCTAAAATCAATTGAAAAACAATAGCAACATATCCTCAGGTGAGGATTTAAACACAAACACAAAACAACAGAGGCCTGGAAGTCTTTCAAAGGGGCCAGCCGTGAGCAGAGGATTTGCCTCTGCAGAAATTGCTCTGACCCTCTGATACAACATTATCTGATGACAGTAGCCTGGTATCCTAGCAATGGAATCATGGCTGAGAAGCAGAGGTCATTCAGCCTGCTCACGTCAGGGTGAAATGTGAGCACAGCACAAATATTAAGAAATGGGGGCTGTAGATTGGCAGAGAGGAATAAAAGGGGTCGGCACTTAGCACCTAATAAAACATCAGTGACAGCGACCTGGAGCAAAATCAATTTTCTTTGAAAGATAAATTGAATTTTCTTAATAGCATTTCATATTTAAAAAAAATGTTTGTGGCATGCTTTTGTGGGTGAAAGACATATGTAAATGACAGCGCCTTTGTAAGCACATTTATTTTAGGGAAGCGCAGCAAACACCAGAGAGCACACAGACTAACAGTCAGCAAGCATCCCTGAATTTGATGTCCAGCTCTCCCGCTAAGCAGCAGAGATCCCTCACCCAAGTCCTTTATTCTATCCAGGCCTCAATTCTTCATCTGTAAAGTAGGGCAGCTGGGTAGGTGGGCGTGGGGCAGTCGGGGGAAGCGGTGGTTGGAAAGGGTGGACTGGACAATGCTAGGCATAGACCCTTACTGTTCTTTGATTCTGTACATCTATGGCTCATTCTACTGTACTTGGATAGCAAACTCAAGGTTGGATTTTCATGGAGAATTATTACTAGGTATTTGAGGGGAAAGGGTTAGAGCTTATTTCTGTGACTGTCACTCATGAAGCTCTGTGGTCGTCATCATTCATCAGATGCAGCAGGAAAATTGTTGAGTGCTCTGTGCCAGGTTCTGTGCTGAATGCTTTCCGTTCTGCAGATTCTCTCACAGTCTCTTCATAACAGAATCTGGAGGTCATAATATTATATTCTACTAGAGGCCCGGTGCACGAAATTCGTGCACGGGCGGGGGGTGGTCCCCTCAGCCCAGCCTGCACCCTCTCCAATCCGGGACCCTGAGGGGAACATCCCTCTCACAATCCAGGACCGCTGGTTCCTGCCTGCCTGATCGCCCCCAACTGCCCCCCCCCCGCCAGCCTGGTCGTCCCACGCAGCCTGCTGTTCAGTCTATTGGTTGTCCCTCACTAACCCCCCTGCCGACCTGGTTGCCCCACGCATCCTGCTATTCAGTCACCCATCTGGTCGTTTAGGTCATGATGGCCCCTGGCTTTTTATATATTAGGACTGCAAAGAAGCAGAGCTGAGACCTGACTAAGTCCAGCCATCTGACTCCAAATTGTTTTAACCACTTTGTCTGAGTCATAGCCTCTTGTTTCCAAATCTCAAGACCAGGTCTGCAGGGTGACAAGGTCTACGGGGTGACAACGTCTGTAGGGGAAGCCAGCTATAAGAACCCCCACACAGCAACTGGCTATGGAGAAACAATGTTACAGCCCTTAGTTATCTGAGTTTTCCCAAATAAACAATTCCAAGTTCCTTTATTGGTCTGGGAGGGACTTTTTAATCTCAGTAAGTGAGGCCCTACACACACCCTCTTCTCCAAGGAAAACATTACAGATTGAAGTATTTGTTTTGCTCTGTTTCCCAAATGTGAGATGTTTCACTGGTTCTTTCTAAAGAGTAAAACTTTAGGAAATTAATTGAAAAATTTGCACTGATTTTAGGAAAGGAATTTAAGATACATGTAATAGTAAAAATTATATTATTTAAAAAGACATTCATTTAAAAAAAAAAAAAATAGTGTGCCACAGATGTAATTATATAGCTATCATCTATTGAGCATTCATTACAGGCCAGAGACTGTGCTAAACACTTAAAAGCATTTTCTAATTTCATTCTTAATGGGTTAGGTATTAATAACCCTATTTTATAGATGAGGAAAATGAGATTTCTCTGAGAGGGTTAAGTAAATCGCCTGAGGTCACAGAGTCATTAAGTTGTAGTACTGGGAATAAAACAGATCTGACTCTAAATTATGATTAAACTTCTCTCAATGTACTGCTATAGATTTAAATCACTTTAAAGTATATAGAGGAGTTTCTAATTTCATTCAATAGCAACCTGAAGAACAGTTTTAATTAATGACTCTTATTTACACATTTCAAGTATCGAGAAATCATTACTTTCCACAAAACTGACCCTCTTCTGTCTCCCCAGAGTCAGTGTATTCACAGCTGACTCTATGAGAACAACATTCCTTCTTGATTCCCAGCATCAACTAATGGATGTGCAGGGCTGGTGGACAGATAGGGAAGTGCAATTTTGAAAGCTAGTGTAGTTTAATTTATGAGCTAATGAACCCATGCATCATGTCATCTTCCTGGATGGATTTGAGAACATTTAACATTACAATTCAGATTTCTATTTGCCATAAAAGGGCAATCATACTGGGTTTTCTTTCTCTTCACTTGGTCTAATGACAACTGGAATTCTAGCAAAGAAAGCTACCTGGGCAGGACAGACTGTTTTGTTTCCTGGTGGAGAATCTGGGAAAGCAGCAGGACTGGTGCTTTGTTCTGGTGCCTTCTAGGATTAAGAAAAATTCTTGGGAATAGAGTGGGAGAATGCATCCTGTAGAATGCAGAGATGGGGGCTGCACATGCACATGGCTGGGCTGGCACCCAGTGGTGGCTTGTTAAGTCTTTTGATGGCTGGGATTGGGACACACCTGCTGTGGCTGAGGCGTGGGCTGCCAGCAAAGCCAGAGGTGCTGCCCAGCTGGCCCATGCTGCCTGTGGTCTTGCCTGCCCTGCCCGCTGGGGCTGGGGATGCAGGGCCACTGCAGGTGGGAATGGGTGTGCAGAGATTTAGGCTTCCTTCACTGTAAATGGAGGGTGAGGATTATGAAAAATAATCTATAAAAGACACCTTCCCAAAGCTGTCTGAAGACCAGGATAGAAGAACTCCAAAAAAGGGACAACTACTAATAGATCATCAATTCTCTGGTTTCTTGGCATGGGATGGGGAGGACAGGGGCTGGGCGCAGCGAGTACCAGCAACGGTGAGAACCTGCAGTCTCACTGGAGTTCAGATCCTGTACACCTCCAGTTTCCAGGAAAGGGTGCTATCCATTTCCTAAACTGATCCAGAAGTGGCCAGCAGTATTATAAGAGTCCCTTTTTGGGGGTTTCACTTCTAAATCTATATAACCATGATAGCAAAAGTAGTAACTGGGGTGGGAAGAGGAGGAAATTTCAGTGAGAAACATTCCCAAATATCCCTATGTTTTCCTGTTTTTCAAAAATCTTTCACAAATAAGGTTTCAGTGATCTGGAAATACATATGTAATATGTAAGCTGTATTTACTTGGCCTTGAGCCTACTGAACACCGCCCGCTGGGAAGCATTAGGAAAGTGTTTGCTGAAGACCCATTTTTCCCCCTGTCCTGGATCCATTCCTCTTTCTTCTGGTGACAATCCCCCATGCCCTCCCCCCTTGGGAAATAATCTTCCCTAGCACTGTGTCATCTTGGTGGGCTTGTCGGTCAAAACGCACTGTCCTCCTTGACTCGAGCCAAGTGGCACAAGGACAGAAATTGGCTTGTGATCAGTCCCAGTGGCTGCAGCCTGAGGAGACACCATAGTTCCTCCTTATCAAGAGCTGTCCTTCCTTCAATTCTGAGCTGCCCAGATCCTTCCAACAGCTTCCTTTTCCTTAAAGCAGCCAGCCAGTCTTTGCAGCGTATAACCCAAATCCCTCAGGTAATGCTTTCAAATAATTGAGAGAAAGAAGTTTGAAACAAATGGTACATGTGTGTACACATTGGAAAAACTGCAAATCTCTGTCTCCACAGTGGAAATTATTTCAAGTTTGGATCTATTTGGTGTCATTTATGTAGAAGCAGCTTCGGTGTTGGGAAAAGAGCCCGGATGTGGCTTTGTGACTTCAGACGAGTCATGTCACCTCCTGGCCCTTAATCTTCTCCTATGTAGAATGACGAGTTTGAGTAAGTTGTCCCCAACATCCCTTCCACCTTGCAAAACCCAATAGTCCCAAAATAAAGTTATCTGAGCCCATGCCTAGTAGTACACTCAAGAGCTAAAAATCCCAATAAACATACACCTGAAGCCTTGTTTTTCCCCATGTCAAGTGTCTAGCAGGTTAAACAGTAACTTTCCCCCTGTCTCCTCAGATCTCTTCCCAAGACCTCTGTGGCAGAGAATTCAGGCTTTCTCCTTTCCTCCACTAATTCAGAGGGGCCTGTGGCTGAGGTAGAAACCACAGTGCTCTCGCCAGAATACAGGGATCTTTCAGGGGGGATGAATTAACAAGCACGAAGAGGAAGACTTTATCTTAAAAGTTCTGTCTGTTTAGAAATAGAGGGTAGCAATTCCAGCCCCAGACACAGAGGTCCAATTGTCTCCCCGGTCTGCCCTGCTACGCCCAGCGTCTAACACAGCCTGCACGGCTCGGGATGCCTGGAGAGTTGACCAGATCCCATTGCTTCTTGCCACCCCGTCATATTCTATTTAGAGTATGATAACAGCCTCTCCACACAGAACAGGAAATGAGGACACAGAACACTGTTAGGATTTCATGGTGAGAATGGAAAGAAGAAAATCTGCACAAGAGAAAGACATTCCAATCAAGAGTTCCCCCAAACCTCATTCTTTTTGCTCGGCTAGGAGACCCACTTTTGTGATCAGATGAGCCAAGTTTATTATAAACAAGAAGAGAAGTGGTTTTCAAGGATCATGGGTGCACTGCCTGCCACTGGGGTCACCCAGACTTACTCTCATAAATAAGGCTATAGAGCTGGCTTGATTGCTCCCTAGTTTTGTGGTTTCACTGAATCTCACTGGAACCATGAGGAAAGTCATTGCCTCCCGGGCTCATGCAAGCACAAAACCATCCCTTATAGGTGTGAGCAGGCCCGCTAGGGCTGGTAGGCTTTATCATTTTGATTAAATCACATATTCCTTTCTTTACTTTCTGTCTGGTAGAATTTCAGCCTTTTTTGGACCGTTATATCCTGGCTGGATCTTCCGTCTGATCAGAGGCCATTTCTCCTCTTCCCTTTTCCCAGATCCCAACTCTGAGCTCAAGATGTTATGATTGACAGGCCTTTCACGGGATGGCTGGGATAAAAATATACTCCTCACCTGTACTGCACATATGATGAGCCGTAATGAACCGGCCCTTTTAGCTACACCAGGGCATAGTTTAAAAGGTATCTCTTCAGAACCCAGAAGCCTTCTAGGATCTGGCAATGGATAGCTTCCAGCAGCATAGATAATGTTTTAATGAGTCAGAAAGTAATATAAATTCATAGCTGCCCTGGAAAGCCACTTAGCAGCTCAGTGGAAAATAATACAGAGCTTTATGGAAGACGTGTCATAATTCAGGAGGTGAAATGATGGAATGGTTTGTTACTTACTTTGCTCAAATATTTTTGCTTTTTTTGTCCCACTCCCCATTTGTCCCCATCCCCGTCACACACCAAAACTCAGCACTTCACAGGGAAATAGGATGTGGAACTCTGATCCTGCTGTCTGGCAACCGGGCAGTGGTTTTCACAGATGAGAACCCTCCACTTACCTGAGTTCTTGTCAGGCAGCCGGTTTATCCTCCACACGATGGAGTTGAAGGCATGTTCGTACTTGGCAGTCCCCAGAGTCACTCTCATGACAGGCTCCGAGCCAGACACACTAGTGGAACCAAAGCTGGCCCCCCGGTTGACCTTGGCTTTCAGAGACTTTTCCCCCAGGACGCTTTCCCTGCGGAAGTTTTTCACCCACTCACTGGGCACAGGGTACCGGACCATCACGTTCTCACAGGGAACCTGAGTGAGGGGGTCACAGTTAGAGGAGAAGCCGGTGGACATCCTCAGCCAGCTCTGCACCTCCACCTCCGCCCCGTTGATGCTCGCAGCCGTCCGGAGCGTGAAAGGCAAGGTCTTCTCGGCAAACACTGTCCTGAACCGCATCAGCTCGAAGCGGCACGCATCCAAAGGATTGAACAGGATAACCCGGGAGCTGTTGAACACATCCTCGTCCACACACCCGTGGAAACGGCATTCGTGGAGCTTGATCCACTTGGTGGTGGTGGTCGGCATGATGTCTTGCCGGGAAACGACTTCGTTCCCTTTGACCAGGATGTCGTTGAGGCCCAAGCGGCACTCTGCCAGCCCCGAGAGGAAACTCAGGATGTGGATCCGTGTCAAGACGTGGTGCTGGAGAATCTGGTGATCCCCTTTGCTCACGAGGGCAGAGAATTCATCTCTGACATCCACGGTAATCTCCTCTTCCAGGTAGTTCAAGCCGACTGTGCTCAAGTCCATGGACAACACGGGCAGGTCCATGAGATGGTCCTGGACTGCACGGATGAAGCTCAGGAAGTCATCATAATTGGTGGTGCCCAGCTTAATCACTTGTTCCCTCTCGGCTGTGTGGGCGACAGCAGGTTTGGGCTGGTATTTCTTCTTTTCCTTGTACGTGACGCGGTCTATCCGCAGGCTGTGGATCCTGCCATTTTCATCATAGTTTTGGAGCCGGGGTTCTGAAATCTCATGGCAGATCTCCAGCTTGAACTCTCGGAATGGTTTCTCTAGGCCCTGCTCATAATACAGCTGCAGGTAACCAGTAGCTGTCAGTCTAATGTAGATGGGTCCCCAGTGTCTGGAGGACATGATGTTTTTCTTCTCAGGGATCCTTAGCATCATTGGCCACCCATCCCTGGGCTGGGAAGGTACTGAGCCAGGCGGGTGGTCGAGTTCGAGCCAGGCTACTGGGTCATCATCAGGCAGTGTCGCACTGCCTAAGTGATCAGGGTCGTCAATTTGGAGTTGTTTGAGTTTTTCAACAGCATCAGAGTGTGACTGGTTTTTGCTTGAATCATCAAAACTGATGGCATCCTGGTAGATGACAATGAGAGAATCCCTCTGGCTTTTGCCTGTGGTACTAGATGTGGAATTGGTTTGGGAGCGCCTCTCCTGCTCCTCAAAAAAAGCACTGAAAGGGTTGATTGGGGAGGGTTGTACATCCTGGAGAGTCTCATTCAGGAAAGGGTTGGTGGCCCTCCAAGGTGGAGCCTCGGCTATGGGAGGCGGATGGTTTAAGGAGGAAACGTCCAGCTTCTGAATTTTGGAGAAGTTCATCAACGTGCTCTTGGGACGTTCCCTCTTCTTAAATGAGCCGGTTGAGTAATAAGGTACATCTGGGGTCACAGATGCAATAGATGGTGTGTTTGACTTCAGAGGAGAGGTGTTGGGTGGCAAAGGGCAGCTGACTTCATTGTCATCAAAAGTGACCCAGCTGGGGAAACGAGCAGAGGTCACCAGAGTGGCAGTGTGCCCATTCATGACAGGACTGCTGGCCTGCCAGCGGATGGCCTCCATGTCTACCTCTTCATCTTCCTGGAGTGAGGAAGAGTTGTCTAAAAGGAAAAGGAAAACACATGAGGGCTGCTATCCAGGGCCCCTAGAAGTATGGGAAACTGAGGTATGAGAATGAGGGATGACTAGAATTTTATCTGGAATTCAATAAATTCCAAAGCAACTCATTACCTGTCTCAAGTGCTTAGTCTGGGCACAGATCTCATAATTTTGTAATAAGCACATAAGAGGGGCCTTATGTCCAATACAGTAAGGATCCAAATGAGTCTACTGATACAGAAGCACTGGTAGGACCAAGCTCCCTTGCAATTGAACTCCTATACATTCTCACTTTTATATGAGTTTCTAGGATAGATGTTTTCTTTGATCTAAAGTTTGTATTTTTTTAAAATAAATTTTTATTGATTTCAGAGAGGGAGGGAGAAGAGAGAGATAGAAACATCAATGATGAGAGAGAATCATTGATCGGCTGCCTTCTGCACGCCCCCTACTGGCGATTGAGCTCGCAACCCAGGCACGTGCCCTTGACTGGAATTGAACCTGGGCCCTCTCAGTCTGCAGACTGACGCTCAATCCATTGAGCCAAACTAGCTAGGGCAAAAGTTTGTATTCTTTTATATATATATATATTATTATTAATATATATATATTATTGATTTTTCACAGAGAGGAAGGGAGAGGGATAGAGAGCTAGAAACATCGATGGGAGAGAAACACCAATCAGCTGCCCCCTGCACACCCCCTACTGGGGATGTGCCCGCAACCAAGGTACATGCCCTTGACCGGAATCGAACCCAGGACCCTTGAGTCCGCAGGCCTACGCTCTATCCACTGAGCCACACTGGTCAGGGCAAAAGTTTGTATTCTTAATTTTTAAACATTGAAAACCATCTCCCACATAAAATGGTATAAAGCTGATCCCATTGAATAAAACAAGTTATCTGCTCTAAGTGATAATATGATTGCAAATAATATAATTGGAGGGATTTCTGCCCAAATGTGATCAATAAACATTAAAGACAAAATGTTAATATCCTTAATATGGAAAAAGTTCACACAAGTGAATAAGAAAAATACAAAAAATCCAATAGAAATATAGGCAAAGGACATACACAGATGACTCAGGAAAGAGAAACTAAAAATGTCTAATAAGCATGTAAAAAATGTCCAATGTCACTAGTAATAATAAAAATGCAAATTAAAATTTAGAAAACCAGTGAAGATTTAAAATTTTTAGTATTCAGTGAGGGGGATATGATATGAGCAGTAAACAGACCTTCAGTGAGACTGTAAAATGCTACAAACTCTGTGGAAGTGGATTAGCACTTTGACAGCCTTACAAATGTTCATAAACAATGCCGGAAACAAAGCCAAACTGCGAACCACATTTTGGATGAATGTTAAGAAATTGAGGCACACAATGGGATAATACCATTAAAGTGTTTACAAGTATGTAGTCACATGAGCAAACGCTTATGATATAATCTCTTCTTTTTTCTCTAAAATACTTTTCTATCTTAGGGTTTTATTTTAAGAAAGGGGAAAAAAAAGTGTTTGCAAATAAAGCTCTACCCTAGCAGGGCATTCAAGGGAGATATAGGACTTGAGTTTCCATGCAGGAACAATCCAAGCCTTCAAAGTAGCATATACCCCTTGTCTGCTGTGGGAAGGGAGGGGGAAATGAGGCTGTTAGCAAGGAGGAGTGGATTCAGATGAAGGAATGACACAGAAAACAAATCTGTGTATTTGGCATATAGTAGATACTCAGTTAAGGTTTGATAATTGAATGAATAAGAACAGAAATTCTGCTTTGGGGCAGTTCTATTCTCTCTGTCCTCTAGAGCAGGGATGGGAAATGTCCAGCACACTGGCCATATAAGGCCCGCGAAATCATTTGGTCTGGTCCTGCCAAGGCTTTAGGGGTAAGTTAATTAAATGTGTGACCAAATAGAACAGGCAAATTTTTAAGTTAATAATTTTGTATGGCTTGAGAATCCTATATAATAAAAGAGTAATATGCAAATCGACCGAACGGCGGGACAACCCATCGCTATGACGAGCACTGACCACCCGGGGGGCAGACGCTCAATGCAGGAGCTGCTCCCTGGTGGTCAGTGCACTTCCACAGGGGGAGCGCTGCTCAGCCAGAAGCCAGTTTATGGCTGGCCAGCCCAGTAGGAGTGGCGGGAGCCTCTCCCGTCTCCGCGGCAGCACTAAGGATGTCCAACTGACTGCTTAGGCCTGCTCCCCCAGGAGCGGGCCTAAGCTGGCAGGTGGACATCCCCCAAGGCTCCTGGGCTGCAAGAGGGATGTCTGACTGCCAGCTTAGGCCTGATCCCCCAGGAAGTGGGCCTAAGTTGACAGGTGGACATCCCCTGAGGGCTCCTGGACTGTGAGAGGGCACAGGACTGTGAGAGGGCTCCTGGACTGTGAGAGGGCTCCTGGACTGTGAGAGGGCTCCTGGACTGTGAGAGGGCCAGGCTGAGGGACCCTCCAAGTGCAAAATTTTCATGCACCGGGCCTCTAGTATGTTACAAATATCCAAATGGCCCTTAGCAGAAGAAAGGTTCCCCACCCCTGCTCTAGAGGAATGTGTACAGGGGTCGCTGTCACTATTCCACCCAGTGTTTCTACTGCCAGGAATTGGGAATCAGAGAGAAATGGATACTCAAATGCTCCAGTCAGATAGTTGAATTTTCTAAATGCTTTGCTCAACTTTCATGAATATCATATCCAACCATAACAAATCAGAAATGCCACCCACAATTGCAAATGTAATTACACGTGGATGGGAAGGCTGGTTTACCATCCATCTTTCCAAGGATATTTATTCAAACAAATAGCAATTCCCTCTACTGAAAATGTCAGTTTGAAAATGTAGGCTACATACATGAGCATATGTATGAGCATGCATAGGTACATATCCACATTAACCCTAGAAATATACAGATCAAAAAGTATTTTCTGTATGTACAGCACCACAAAAGGGTTTCAAAGCATTTTAAAATTAAAGACACTATCCATCAAATTAATCATTAGCCCACTTTTATAGATGTCTATGTGATTTATTTTCTGGAAAATAAAGGGAAAGGGGTCAGGAAACAACCCAGGTTTTAGAATTTATATTTTATGTATTACTACTACTAAGGGAACAATGTGGCCCTGAGTAAAATATAATCACTTCCTTGGAGCTATAACTGATCCTCCCTACAGAGCTGGGGAGGGAGTGAACCTCGAAACCCATCAATTTCTAATGAATCGGCTCTATGGAGTCTCTGTAATGCTGAGTTCCCACCCACCCTGTCTGGTACTGACCCACCCTTGTATCAGGGACATCCTTGGAGCTCATCACCACTCCCTGATTTAAAACAAGCTAAAGTCCTTTTCCTTTGGAGGCTGGCTTTCTGCCTAAATTGCCAAAGGATTCCCGTCTGTTGGGAATCTTGTCCCCAAAATAGTATTTCTGATCTTCCTTTCCCAAGCCAAAAAAAAGGGGGGAAAAAGGCCTTTGTTTCCAGTGAAGATAATTTTCTTACAATAAATTTCTTTCTTTCATTTTTTAAAATATGTTTTTATTGATTTTAGAGAAAGGCGGGTGCGGGGGATGGGGGAGAGAAAGAAACATCAACGTGAAAGAGAAACATCAATGGGTTGCTTCCCATAGGCGCCCCGACTGGGCATCGAACCCACAACCTGGTGTGGCTGATACTGGAAACAATGGTAGAGGAGGAGAGCAAATTTCTCCAGTAAGAAATCAGCAAAAACTAATTATTTTAAGAACTAAATTAACTATCACCTACAATTGTATTTTATTGACTTGTTAAAATAAAACTAAAACCAAAAATCCAGCATTATTTTAATTACTATCTCTTCCAGTTGCTACTTCCAAATTGCTCTTATGACGAACTGGGCTGCTGCCAAACAAAAGCCACAGATGAAGGTTAGGTTCTTGTTTTACACCACAGCGGGAATTTGCAGGACCTAAGAGCTTTCTGGTTAGTGTCTTAACTGATGCAAACCAAAGAAAATGGTGGATTCTTTTCATGTTAGACCACAGTCTATTTTCAGTTTGCAGAAGATTAAATGAAATGATTACAACGGTAATCAAAGCCACCAAACTGAAAAAAATGTAAAAACTATGGGGAGAAAAAAATAACCATTTCTATGAGATTTTAAATACAGCAGACACTCTGCCATCTTTTCCCCTTAATTGGGTAGCATAATTTGTTAATGCAATGGCAAATGCAAAAATCTTATTGAGGGCTTTTCACTGGAATTCATTAGCAGTGGCAAGAGGAAATATTCTTAGATTATCACAGTTTTCTCAACATGAGATAGCAGTCACTGTTATACAAGAGCATATAGTTAAAACTGTATAACTAGCCTCAGACGCACAGTGGGCACTTAAATATTTGTGTCATATGTAAAGTGAAGAGAGGAACACAAATCACAGAATTGGAGGGCTTGAAGAGATTTTAGAAAAAGAAATTGACCTGTTCATTTTGCTGAGATGACTGGGCCTCAGTGAGTTTAAGGAAACTGCCCAAGGTGAGATTAAAAAGCAAGTCCTACATTTAATCATTAACTATTTTCTTAATGCTTGTTTGTTAAGCTAAAATCCAGTTAATTTTTTCCCATTACCTTTTAGATTGGCAAGAGTTACCTTGATACAACTTTTTAGGAGCGTTCTTCAGTGAGGAAAAGAACTCAGCTAAACAAGGATTAACATCCACTTATACAGAGAAGCTTTTGGGCATAGGGTCAGGAATGTCACCCTCTGACATATGAATGTGTGTGGGTGAGAGAAAGGAGTTAGTCATCTAACCTTATCAAGGCAGCATCTAACCTGGGTAAAATAAACTGGAGTTTAGTTATCATCTATTCATCTGTCCTAGCATTGTCATGGAGAGAGGATGCTTTGATGCTGGTAAAGTTACATGGTCAGAGATACCCCCAAGTGAAGGAGCCAATTCACTGAACTACCACTTATCACTACTTGACAGAATCCCTATCAAGAACATTTGACACTACATTCTGGTTTGTATTTGCTAGGAGGACCTCCAGAACAGTACTCAGCACCTTCTCCAAATGACTGGTCCAGTTTGCTAATTGATCCCCGCTAATCAAGATGGGCTGGAGATGAACCAATATTTTCATTTTTCTCCCCCCCCTCTCTCTCTCTCTCTCTCTCTCTCTCTCTCTCTCTCTCTCTCTCTGTCTCTCTCTCTCTCTCTCTCTCTCTCTCTCTCTCTCTCTCTCTCTCTCTCTTTCAGAAAAGCAAGCACTAGACTTTAAGTTGGATGAATGGCCCAGGAACATCCCCAATATGTTGTATGTTCCTGACCAATCTGTTCTCTCTGGTTCTGATTTACCATTGCCCACTTCCCCATGCCTTCCCCAATACTCAACCCTTGGGTCCCTACTTTTGGCTTCTTCATCTAACAACTACACTTCCACTCAACTGCCTTACTTTGTCTTTCTGATATCAGCTCCTCATGCTGTATTAGATGAAGGCTCTGTTCTTCAGCTCACCAGGGCAGAGATCCCACTATAACGTCTCGCCGTTGTCTAATGGGGCTAACCACAGCTTCCCTCAGAGGTCATAGGCAGGGTCAGGGCCAGACTGCAATATCTAAAGTAAATTGAAAAGTCAGCATTCCATTTAATAAATTAATCTCTTAATGTTTTATATAACAGGGTGTATCAAAGAATTAATAATAATGAGGCCAGCTGAGAACCTAAACTGTGTTTTATTGATTTGCTATTGCCATAGCAAAAGTCCCCTTTATTTCCCTCCTAACCTCACCCATTTCTGAGCCCAAAGAAGAGGGAACAAAGAGGACTTTTTAGAATCTGGGCATGATGGGATGGGCTGTGAAGCTCTGCTTGATGAACCATCAAATTCTTCTGTGACAAGAAGTGGAAAGGGTTCTCTTGGTTTAGTAACTTAGAAGAGACGTAGCATCCAGAAGTTACTGTAAGGAGAACATATAGTAGTGGCAAGGGGTCTCCATCCTGACTCTGATTTGGGCATAATTTTTATGTGCCAGGATGGGGACCAGGAAAAGGACTGCCTGGAGGAACACTGGGCAAGGTCTCAGAAATAGTAGCAGGCCTCCAGTGCCCATGCTCTTACTGTGACCAGGACAGGTGACTTATCAGGGCTGCCTTCCCACTGCCACAAGGAAAGTCTCACTTGTGTGTAACTCTATATCAGTGGTTCCCAACCTTTTTTTGGCTATATCCCACCTAAGCATCTCTGATATCCTGATGTCTACCCCCATCCTCATACCTAATAATAGACAAACAAGTAAATTGACCGTACCTCCGCTACACCCACAGCCAATCAGAGTGAGTATGCAAATTAACCCAACAAAGATGGCGGTTAATTTGCACACATAGGCACCGAGCAGCCTGGGTCCCGGGAACTTTCTCGGCACCCAGGTCACTCTGAGGTAGGCCCCGCTGGGACCTGAGCAACCTGGGAAGAGCCTGAGTCAGGGGGCTCCTGGGCAGGGGTGGAGCTGGCAATTGGAAGGAGCTGAGGGTCCGCTGCCCAGGCCCCAACACTTTAGCCCTTGGCTGGGGTGGAGCCAGTGATCAGGGGGAGCTGGGGGGCCCCTGCCCAGGCCCTGAGGCTTTAGGCCTTGGCTTGGGTGGAGCTGGCAATTGGAGGGACTGGGGGGCCCCTGCCCAGGTCCCAAGCCTCAGCCAGAGACTTTGGGCCTGGGCAGGGGTGGAGCCGGCGATCCGAGGTGATAAGTGTGAACTACAGAGGAAACACCTTTTCTGACCACTCATTGGCTAAGCTCCCTGTATGCCACTGGTAATATTCTTAGTAACTTGGGTATAAGAATCCAAAAAGGTGACCTAGGGTTTTTCCACCACACTCCTGGAGAAAAAAGCGAAGGTACGATGCTGGAGGGCTAAGAAATGTCATATCCTGTCCTAGCCAGTTTGGCTCAGTGGATAATGCCTAGGCCTGCCGACCACAGAGTCCGGGTTCAATTCTGATCAAGGGCATGTACCTAGGTTTCAGGCTCCTCCCTGGCTGGGGCCCAAGTCAGGGCTCATACAGGAGGCAAACAATCAAAGTGTTCCTCTCACTTTGATGTTTCTCTCTGTCTTTCCCTTTCTCTTTCACATTCTCTAAAAATCAATGGAAACATATCCTCAGGTGAGGATAAAAAAAAAAAATAAAGAAATGTCATATTTTATGAAAGACACATCTTGAAAATGCCTAAAGAAAGTTGTCATTTTTTCATGGTGAAGGGACTGGAGTCAGTGTTGATGAAAACACCTTGGTGGCTGCGGTGACTGGCAGTGGCTGCAGCAGCGGGGTGATGGGGTTGGTGCCTTCCCCTGATCAGCCTGGTCGCCTCCCACAAAGGGAGGCCAGACTGCAGCTTAGGGGAGTGGGCCTAAGCCGTCAGTAGGAGATCCCCTGAGGGCTCCCAGTATGTGAGAGGGGAAGGCTGGGCTGAGGGATCCCCCCCCCCCCCCCCCCCCCCAGTGCACGAATATCATGCACCAGGCCCCTAGTGACATATAATTCTTATTATTTAAAAAGTGAACTCCTATTCATGTGGAGGAAGCCTAAAAGGCCATTAACTTGGTCTAAAGAAGCTTCCAAAGAACATGGCACCCATGAAAGAGAAAAATAAAAGAACAAAAGGACAGTTGAAGTACTGTGGAAGAAATCACTAAGAAATTGTTAAAAAAAATAATATGAAATGATATGAAAAAATAGCAAATAACATTTTAAAACATATAATAGAGAACTGAAATGCATAAATATGTCACAATATATATTTATATACTGTATATGAGGCCCCTAGAACCATAAGACATGAAAAAAATTCACTGTTAATAACTCGTTCTCTAATTGCACCACCCACCCCTTAAAAATCAAATTGCCACACATTGGGAATCACTGCTCTACATCCTTACTCACTATTCACCTGGTCACCATACACTCCAGCAACAATCCAGGATGCTTGTAAGATCCAAGGAACCCCGGCACTCCTAAGGGGGGGATAGTCAAGATCCTGGACTTTAGTGAAGGATGACAGTGAATAAGTGCACTCCAAAGTAGGATAAGAAGGGGCAAAACTGGCTATTACATTTGGTCGGAGATCTCAATTGCTAAGAGCTTCATCACTCTTGGGCAAGCAGGCAAAAATCATGTTTCAGGCTTTGCCAAATGATCCTCAAATCCTAACTTTCAAGGAAGGTAAAGATACCCCACTACATTTACCATCTCTCTCGTTTTCTTTTAAAGTTATTTATTTGAGGGGGGGGGGTGAAGGGAGGGAGGGATGGAGAGATGGGTGTGGAGGAAGAGATTGAGAGAGAGAGAGAGAGAGAGAGAGAGAGAGAGAGAGAGAGACTTTTTATTTTTCACTTACTAGAACTTATGCATTCATTGGTTGATTCTCGTATGTGCCCTGACCGGGGATCAAACCCACAACCTTGGTATATTGGGATGATGCTCAAACCAACCAAGCTACCTGGCCAGAGTCTTTGCCATCTCTTAACTGCAATAGTTAGAGACAAGAAAAGGACCAAATTTACTAAGGATTAGGGAGCACCCAAGAATAACAGCTTGGTTATCATCCTGGTCATGGAATAAGAGAAAACACTGATGCCTCTGAGAGGATGTCAAAGAGACCAAATGAAATCAACCTAAAGGTTTGAGTATTACCAATGACTCTGTCATCTCTGTCTCTGCTCCCTTTGATACATGTGCCTACTTTTAATTGGTACTAATGTCCCACCAATCAGCATATGCCCCTGCAGAGCTGGGACTCCTCCTCCTTATGGACACCTGTAAGTATGATTTCTATTGCATGGCTTATCCACCTGTACCACGGCATGGACCATGCCCACTTATTCTGGGGGAGAAGCTTGTGAGTCTTATTAGTCTCATCTGATGGGCTTATATACTTTAAGCACACCAAGCAATGCCTTCTTTCCCTTCACAGTCCTGAAACAGTTATATAGTAGAGCCATCCTACTGTAGATCAGACACAAAGTCTGATCATTTTGAACCTTAGCAATGGGAACTGCTAACTCTTTAAAGTTGATTCTGCAAATTTGGTCAGGGGGCAGAGATATGGAACTGGGGACTCTCACACATACCCTTGTGTACATGTGTACTGGGGATGAGGAGGGGCAGGCATTCTAACTGCATCTGTATGAAGTCTGTTTATCTTGCATTTGTTAACTATTCTAGGCTACAATATAGCTGCCAGGAGAAACTCAAAAGATCTGTTGGGGGCAGGGCACACAATCAGTTGGGCTAAGAGTAGCCATAGAAACGTTAGGGGCAGAAATAGAATAGCAGGGACCAGCTATAATTATCCTATATAATAAAGAGGTAATATGTAAATTGATCCTCACACCCTCGTGTCACAAGATGGCCACCACAAGATGGACACCCCCAAGTCATCACAAGATGGCCACCCCACGTCGTCACAAGATGGCCGCCACAAGATGGCCACCCCCACATCATAACAAGATGGCTGCCCCCACATTATCATAAGATAGCTGGCAGGGGAGGGTAATTGGGGGTGATTGTGCCAGCAGGGGAGCAGTTAGGTGTCGATCATGCTGGCAAGGGAGTGGTTAGGGGGCTATCAGGCAGAAGTGGTTAGGGGCAATCAGGCAGGCAGGCGAGTTGTTAGGAGCCAGCAGTCCTGGATTGTGAGAGGGATGTCCGACTGCCAGTTTAACATCCTGGCAGTTGAACATCTCCCCAAAACTGGCAGTCGAACATCCCCAAAGGGTCCCAGATTGGAGAGGGTGCAGGCTGGGCTGAGGGACACCATCCCCCCCCTCCCAGTGCATGAATGTCATGCACCGGGCCTCTAGTAAGAAATATTAATCATGCTCTGTGAACCATGATTGTTTTGTTCTGATTAGAGAAAGCACATTCTAACCTGGCTGGGAGCCAACATCAGAATGCAGTCCATCGTCCTTTCCTGAGAACTGCCTATCATTATGGAAAGATTAACAACCTTGTTGCTGAAACAATCTATTACCCAGAGGTGCTTGCCCTTTGCCTACCCTCTGCAACCCCACCCCAGCCTCTGTGGCCTGTAATCGGTAACTATTATACCTTGCCTACTTTCTTATGCCTGTAGTTCTAACTTTCCATGTAATCTTTGTCTTTCTACCCAATATAAGCAGCTGGCTTATGGAGGGGGAGGGAGGCACAGTAGATTTTTGTGGGTGGCCTGCGGCTCTCCCATACTGCTGGCATTATTGGAATAAACACTCATATGTGATTCAACCCTGTCTCTGCTTAACTGGCTCAAGTAGTGAAATTGGTTATCTAGTTTCAGAAAGGTAAGGGCAATTCCTGCAAGCTAAAAAGGATCTCTTTGAATGATTCCCTTTCACCTATATTACCCCAAATCCATTGTTCTTTATGTGGACTTTCCAACAATGACAAAATAACCAAACAGCCCCAGCTCGCAGTAAGCCACTTCTTCCCAATTGAATTAGGAGTTGATAATTTGATTTCATTTTAGTACTTGTCCAGCTCCCTGTTAGTTACCAAGATCAAAGGAGACATTCTTACAGACTAATGGTAGGTGCAATTTTATAAACTATAATCATATCAAGCTAAAATAATCTCTTAGAAAAATAGGAAAACTAATTTCTAGCACAACAATAAATTTATTCTAGCAGGCAGAGTTCTATCTGTACTCCCGAATCTCAAATTTTTCAGAAACCTCATAAAATAGGGAATCTACAGGCAAATAGAGTAGAAAGCTATTTGCAGATGATTCATATACTCAGTACTTTCCCTGACTTGCTAGAGCATCCACAGTGTCCAGCCTATATACACTAGTGTCTCCTGGGTGGACACAAATCCCATGAGGGAAAGGCTAGCCTAAAAGTGGTTTGTATTAATGCTGGATTGAGTTCCTGTCCCCAGGCTGGTCTCCACCGCCTGTTTTGTGCCACCCCAGGCAGCAGAACGTAAAGCCTGGGCTCTGGAGTCAGGCTGATCTGGCCCTGCCATTAGAAAACTGTGAGCTCTTGGGCACATTACTTAACCCTCTCTAAGCCTTAGTATTTCTCAGTTCTTAAGGTGAATAATAACAGTACCCACATCATAGGGTTGTTGTGAGGATAAATGAGACCATTAATGGACATTGAATTTAACTGGTCCACTGCTTAATATCCTTAAAATTAGAATTTTCATGGGGCCACATTCAAAACAGGCAGTATGAAGACAGGAAGCACCAGTAGATGTTGGTTGGCAGTATCTGGTTTGAGTATCGTGTATGTTAATAGGTTCTGGAGGGCAGAGCATGAACATGTTAATTTCAGTCATATGAGCAATGTCTGGCCGCCTCAGTGGAGCTGTGCAGGATATGTGAAAAGTAATAAGAAAGTGTGTCACTGGATAAAGGATGGCCAATGCTGATGATTTGTTTCATTAAGTAAATTTGACTCCTGTTGACACTTAAAGTCAGGGATTTCATTAGACAGATATAAGGGGATCAGAACTTCTATTTTCAAATCTAAAGTTTCTTGCCCGGCTGTGACACACTGAAAGGTTGACAAAGATGCTGTCTTCCAGTCTTTAAAAACAGTAACCTCTGTGTCCTACATTGAAGGCATTTCCTAGGGGTCACACTGAGTGTCCTCTGCAGCTGGACACACAGCTCATTTTAATGTGTGGTTACTTGTGGCCTCTTCTTCTTTGCATATATGAGAGAAGTCAAGCAAAGGACACAAAGGCGGAATCGTCTGCCACCTCTAAGCAAGAACCTCAGTTACATTATAGGGCAGGCTGCACATTAAACACAGAGGTTTGCTTCCTCAAAGACTTTTCAAGAGCATGCACTGTATAGCATAGGAATGCCATCCTATCTTCAAGAGCAGACTGTGGCAAATACACTCGTCAGCATGAATTTGATAAAAGTTGTTAGCCAATGAAGAATAAATAGTCCCAAAAATATTTCGAGAGGAAGAATGTAACTACTCTGTCTAAAAGCTTAAGATTTCTGGTTACAATGAAAAGGGGTAAAGGGTGTGTACGAGAAATAACCACACAATCTTCAGAATCAGGGCAAAATTCAGCCGGGAAAAGCTATCTTTAAAGTATTTAATTTGGGATTGGATTCTCTAAGCCCACAGAGCCCTTGGTGACTTTTGGAGTGTGTCTGGAGTACTCTGGTGACTTCAGGGGCAGACTTCAGGTTTTAGGACAGGAGGGACAGGTGGAGGAGGGATAATGACCCACACCACCTCCATGTCCATTGGAGACAACAGCTGCGCTCACCATCGTGATCTTAGGCCAGGTGCTCTGCCTAGAGCTGCTCTGAAACCATCTCATTTGATCCTGGGGACACCTGCATGGGTAAGTACTACTATTAAAACTCTTTTACCTCTGGGGACACTGAGGCATAGAGGAAAGGTGACTTAACCAAAGTCACAGACTAGTAAGTGATAGAGATAGAATGTGAACCCAGGAGGTCACAATTCCCAACCCTCAGCTGGACCGCTCTGGTATACACAGCATTGAGACTGCAGCTGGATGTCTTTAGGACTATCTACTCTTGAGCTAGTTGCTTGATTTCTAAGCCTCAGTTTCCTCATTTTTGAAATGGATAATAACACTAATCTGGTCTAACCACCACATGGCTGTGAGGGCCAAATGAGACACGTGAATGCCATTTGTAAAAGATGGCATGCTATACAGTTTAAATTATTTTAATTATTACTGATGAAGAGAAAGAGGGCACTTATTTCTTCATTTTGAAGGTTTTTCTTTCCTTAGCATTAAAGTTTTAATTTTAATAGTCAACACAGGCAATGAAAATAACTGATATTCACTGGTAGCCAGATAAAGTATTGAGAAAAAGCAGAAAACATTCCCTGTATCAGGAACCTGTGATTAGAAAGGGGGGAAAAATGATTATTTTGACAAGACAGTGACTTGGAATGGCTCCTTGGGGGGCTCCACAGCTCCAGTGATGAAGCCAACCTAACTGCTGGCAGGCAAGTGACACTTCCCTTTCCTGAAGTGTTAATGGACTCTCAAAGATTTGTGGCTTTCCGGATAATGACTTCCTGTTCCAGCAAAGCAAAGCACAGCCCCTGGAAATAATAACAGCCTACCTCTGGTCCCTATTCCACATCCTAGCGCTGCCAGTCTCAGTCTAGTGTGAAGAAGGCTTCTCCAGCTCCAGGCCTTGAAGGCTTCAACTGTTTCAGATGGACAACAATGCCAGAAATTAAAAGCCAAGATTAGAAAGAGTTACCTGTGAGCAAAGTCTCCCTGGACTCAGACCCAATCTGTTGGGAGTCATTAAACTCCCAAGCAGGGCTGAAGTCCCTCATCTATACCTCTAGATCAGCACACGTAGGAACTATTTCTTTGTGTTTATTTTCTCATTCCGGGCAGTAAGTTCCTCGAGAAGAGAAGCTGTTTAAAGGCCTCTTGAATTGAACTGGCTGAGAACTTTATTTAGGAACCCAAAGTTGGGAGAGAGGGGAAAATGAGCATCTTCTGAAATTAAATAATAGGAAAATCAACAAAGAAGAGTTTAATCAGACACCATTAAATGGTTTGTGAATGTGTTACTTTAAGACATTTAGGAAACACCCAAATGGAATCAAAAGTGACTTGGATATAATTTCAAAAAGATCTGATAGGGATGGGCCTAAAGTCTACTAATCCATAATGTAATTATATAGAAGTTTAAGAACTGTTTTAACATAAGTAGTCCATTCACTGAAGAAAATGTAGAAAATACAGACAAGTGAAAGAAATAATAAAAAGCACACAAAGTTCCTCCTTTACCATTAAAAAAAGAAGTATCTGTGCTGTTATGAAGGTTGATGATGGAGAAACTAAAGAGAACAACAGCTGAAAGTATTCATAAGTTGACTGTAGTAATCAAATGGGTGTCATGTGACATTAAACTGTACATGCTACAAGGGTCTGGTGGTCACTTTAAATACATGCTGGACTTCTTCCTCTCAGGCAACTCCTCTGCACCTATCAGGAATATTATGGAAGTCATCCAAACATACAAAGAATAATGAGTTTTGTAAGAATATACTGTGAAACCATCTCAACAAATGAAGAGAATTTATCTGGTAAAATTCAACATCCATTAGTGATAAAAAAAAACTCTCAAAATACTAGTGTAACCCACCCCTCCATTCTTTTGACATTGTTTCTGTAAATGCTGACTCTGACTAACATGCAACTTGTAGATAAACAGCACATTTGTATAAGAATTCTTTGTATAAGAATTCTAATTTCAAAAGATTCAGACTCCACCTATCAGTCATTCCAGCCCTGGGAGATTTGCTGACCATCAACCTGACACACATCAGACCAGTTTCGAGGTCCTTATTAGAATAAATAGACAGTGCTGTTCTGCACATAGAGAACTTTTCAACTCGCTTCCCTTGATCTCTTTGTTGTTTTCCATCTCCCTCCTTATAAAAACCTCTGCCTGCACTGAGATGTTAAGAGTGTCTTTGATACATGAGTCACCATCTTCTCAATCTGTAAACTGATTTCCCTTCCACCAGTCCCTGTCTCTTGGTTATTGGTTTTTGAGTGACAGGGAGCAGAACCTGGGTTTGGTATCACCAAGAATGGAAGAGAACTTACTCAATCTGATAAAGGCCATGAATAAAATAAAAACTCAGCTAACATCACAATGGTGAAATATTGAACACTTTTCCTCAACCTTTCCACTCTATTCAATATCATACTGGAGTCCTTAGGCACTGCATCAAGGTAAGAATAGAATATGAAGAGCAAACAAAAGAAGTAAAATTCCCTTTATTCACATGTAGCATGATTGAGTGCTGAGTAAATCAGAGAGATCAACAAAAGTATAGTACTAATGAGTGAAGGCTCAAGGTCTCAAGATGCAAAGTCATTATTTGAAAACCTCAATACTTAAATACTTGTAAAAAATAACTGAAAAATAAAAATTTAAAAATTATTATTTACAATAGCATAACAATATCAAATACACAGACGTAAATTTGATAAAAATATGTAAGACTTCTGCATTGTAAACTACACAACATTGCTAAGAGAAATTAAAGAAGGCATAAATAATGGAGAGATTTCACATGAAATGGTAAGATGAAAATTTTTATGACATTGATTTGTAGAGTCAATATAATTTCAATCAAAATTCCCAGACTTTTTAAAAACATATGTTTTTATTGATTTTTTAGAGAGAGGGGAAGGGAGAGGGAGAGAAATGTCGATCAGCTGCCCTGGGGGATCAAGCCTGAAACCCGGGCATGTGCTCTGACATGACCTCTGGGTGCATGGGATGATGCTCAACCAACTGAGCCACACCGGCCAGGTCAATGCCCAGACTTTTTATGTAGAAATTGATAAGTTGTCAATTTCTATCAAAGGCTGTCAATAGTCAAGACAATCTTGAAGAAGAAAAATGTTGTAGTACTTATATTACTAAATTTCAAGATTTACTATATAGATTGCTATATAGATTCAGTAATTAAGACAGTATACTAGGAGAGACAAATAGTTTAATGGGACAGAATGTAGAGTCTGGGCATGTGCCCTGACTGGGAATCGAACCATGATCTCCTGGATCATGGGTTGACGCTCAACCACCAAGCCATGCCAGCCAGGCTTCCAGCACATTTTATTGAGAAGAACTTTCCTTTCCCATTGAATTCCATGGTTCCTTTGTCAAAACTGAAATGAGTCAGGAAAGGAAAGTTCTTCTCAATAAAATGTGCTGGAAGCCTGGCTGGCATGGCTTGGTGGTTGAGCGTCAACCCATGATCCAGGAGATCATGGTTCGATTCCCAATCACAGAGCACATGCCCAGGTTGTGGGCTCGATTCCCAGTGGGGGGCATGCAGGAGGCAGCCAATTGATGATTCTCTCTCATCATTGATGTTTCTATCTCTCTCTCCCTTTCTCTTCCTCTGTGAAATTAATATATATATATATATGTGTGTGTGTGTGTGTGTGTGTGTGTGTGTGTGTGTGTGTGTGTGTGTGTGTGTGTGTATATATATGTGTGTGTGTGTGTGTGTGTATATATGTAGTGCTGGAGCAACTGGACATACATTAAAAATTATTTTAAAAAGATCTTAACCTTTCTCTCCACATATATAAGTGTGAAAATTAACCGGAGAGTGGTCATATGAAAGCCAAAACTATTAAACTACTAAAAGAAAACACAGAAAAATTTCTTCATGACCTTGGGGTAGGCAATAATTTCTTGGCACACCAAAAGCACAACCATGATAGAAAAAAAATATAATAAATTGCAATTCATCAAAAGATTTATGAAGACATAATTTAAAAAGTTAAAAGGCACACTACTGATAAAAGACTTGTGTCCAGAATATACAAAAAATTCCCACAAATCAATAATTAAAAGGAGAACCCAATAAAAAAAAAAAACAAGCCATTCACAAAAGTAGCTATGTCAATGGCCATGTAGCACATGAAAAGATACTCAACATCATTATACACTAGGGAAGTATATAAATTAAGCTACAGTGAAATACTACACCCCCACTAGAAGGGCTAAAATTAGAAAGTGTAATAAAATATCAAGTGTCACAGGATGTAGAAAAATTGGAACTCTATATTGTTGATAAAGTCACTTTGCAAAATGGTTTGGCAGCCTCTAATAAATTTAAGCACTCACCTACCTTATGACCCAGCAATTCTACTCATATGTCTGTGCCCGAGAGAAATGAAAAATATATCCACAAATAGACTTGTTGAAGAATGTTCATAGCAGCTTTATTCACGAAAGAACTGGAAACACCCCAAATATCCATCAATAGGAGAACAGATAAGCATATTGTGTCATATGCATATAAGAGAGCACTTCTACAGAGATAAACACAAGTGAACTAGCTAGACATGCAGCAACGTGATGAGCCTTAACACTACTATCTGAATCTCAAACGTCACTATCACACCACTGCTCATCTGGTTTCATTTCATTCATTTAATCTCATACCAACCCTATAAAGTAGATACTAGTATTCCTCAGTTTTAGTAATGAAAAAGATTTGAAGAGAAGAAATAACATCTAAGATTATTTTCATTCATTTATTAATTCATTCAATAATTACTGAGCATATACTGTTTATCAACAGGCAGTGTCCCATGTGTTGAAGATATAACGTCAACAAAACTAGACACAAGCTTTTAAACCCAGTTCTTTCACTACACAACACTGCTAGGTACTATGACAGACATAACATATAAAAGAATGAATAAGTCACTGTCACCTCCTTTAAGTTCAGAGTCTAGCGGGAGAAACAAGCAGCTAAGCAACCAATTATAATGCAGTAAAAGCAATGAGGATACAACAGAAAAGAGCTCTTGCAGGTATATACAAAGTGAAATGACTGAAAATCCTGGCTGAGTTGACTGAAGTTCAAGTAGCATCTCAATTGGTAATGTCACAGCAGACAGAATGCCTTCAGGCACTGAGGGAGAATAGGAGTTCAAGATCTGAAACTAAATACAGTTGGTAGGGAGGCAGGCTCAGTATTCACATTTGTGGAATGTGAGTAACTATCCAACAACATGAAGGGTTGCTGTGAGAAAAGGAAATAGTACCTGTAAAGACTGACGCAGGTGCAGAAAAACTCGATTTATAGTAGCTTTTAGTTTTTGAACAAATAACTGGCCTTCCTTAGTCTTATTGCCAACATACATCTCCTATTGTAAATTTGTGTCTGTCTCCACAAAGCCTCACCTCTCAAAACAGAATATGATTAACTTCCTGAGGCTGGGAAGCTTAAGACTAGACCTAAAGCCATTGTGATTTGCTGGCTTTTGACCTCCCTCCTCACTTGAACTTGACTTGAGCCCCAATCTACACCATGAGGCTGTTGATTAAGTAGAGTCCGCTGTCTCCATCCGAGTGGCTTATAGAAGCTTGGAGGCCAGGACCTAAAGGCATTTGGACTCATGGGAACCACACCCCTCTACACTGTGCCTCCTTGTACAAACCACTCAGACTATGCATTTCATCAGCAGCCTCCTCCGTGCCCAGATCACAGCAACGCTCACATGAATCTTCATCAGATTCCCCTATGGGCCTACAGATTTCCAGAACAGAGGCTAGCAGTCAGTATCAAATTCATCTGAGAGACCGCCCAGGCAGGTAGGAGCAAAATGGCAGAATTTTCTCCATGAAGAGGCTCTTCCCGAGGCGCCTGCATCCAAGATTTTAATATAGATAATGAAACAGGCTTAGTATCCCTTCTGATGGCACAGTTATTGGGGCTGACTACTGAAGCCTTTACAAAACAAGAGCTCAGGAGTTTTTCAAGGCTGACTGGCTCTTTATTGAGATTTCCAGTCAAATTAGAATAATTACAGCAAGGGTGAGCATGGTGCCAACCTCTCCTAACCACAGAGTTTCTATGTGCACAGTTGACTGACGAACAGATGCAGGAAGATGTTTACATTATCTAATCATCAGCACAAACAATTCTACAAGGAGAACAGAACACGGAGAGACTGCAGGCTTGCACCATGCCACAGACAGACTGTGGGTGATGTGGGCAAATGACATAAGCTCTCCAAGCCTCAGGTCCCCCACCTATGAAATGGAACAATGATGCCCTGCAGGGATGTTGTGAGAGTTACACATAATGTAGACAATTGCCTGGCATGGTGCCTCGCATGTAACAGACACCTAATAAATGGCTATTTCTGTTATCATAATTAACATAAGGCATAGTCATCTGTAGTTTTAGCAGAGCCAAGGAGAAGATATATGCTATGAGTTGATTGCTTTTGTTGGCTAGAGGCCATGCGAAATGGCTTTTAGCCTGCTTACATGGAGTGGAGTTCAGTGAAGGGTGAGAGAGAGAGGGAGAGAATGAGAACATGAAAGAATATGTACTGGCTGGGTAGAGGCTATCAGAAGAGAGGAAGAGGGGAGAAAAGGTTGAAAAAGTAGCTTTCAGAAGAAATATGTATACCTTGTTGATTATAAACTTTGTATAGGCAAGGCCTGTGTTTTACTTCTTACCCTGATTTTAGTCATCATTCTGTACTCCATCAGAGTCTAACGTTAACACCTGGCACCCGGCAGACACCCAGTAAACATGTACTGAGTACACACCTGGCTTTGGCGCTGCACTCTGACTTGCAGGTGTGGCTATGACTAAACACAGGAAAAGGAAACCCACAGTGGTGCTGAGGACAATTGTCAAGCAGTGGCTCTGATAAGCAGAAGTGCCCTTTGTCCTAGGGGTTGAGTCACTGAGCCATCACTCTGAACAGTGTGACAGGTCCCATTCACAACACCAGTCATGACAGGAGGTCACTCCCCCAACAAAGCAACCAACCTTAGATAGAAGCTCCAAGTCTTAACGTCGGAAAGGTCTGTCCCAATGTGTTACCTTCCACCCCAGGGCTCAGATCAGGTGCATGCAATATTCTAGTGTTTCATCCTGGACTAGTTGTTCTGCATACATTGCTCTCATTAATCCGCATGACAACCCTATGGGAGGGATCAGTTTTCTATCCTATCCAATAAAGAGGGAATATGCTAATTGACCATCATGCCCTCAAAGATGGTGGCGCCCACAGCCAAAAGATGGCAGTCCCTGCCGGGGTGACAGGTGCATGGCAGGGTGACAGGCGCATGGCGTGGCCGGGCCCGCTTGCCTCCGGAGTCCTCCAGTCCCCTCAGCCCCCCAGCAGACACCCAAGGCTCAGGCAAGCCTCGGATAGCAGCTGCCCAGCCACCCAGGGCCGGCCCAAGGCACAGGCAAGCCTCAGATGGCGGCTGCCCAGCCAACACTCAAGGCACAGGCAAGCCTCGGATGGCGGCTACCCAGGCACCCAGGGCTGGCCTGAGGCAAAGGCAGGCCTCAGATGGCAACTGCCCAGCCTCCCAGGGCCACCTGAGGTTCAGGTAACCAGAGCCAGCTGAGGCTTGCGCTGCCGGCAGTGGCAGCAGCAGAAGTGTGATGGGGGCATCGCCTTCCCCTGATCTCTGGGTCACCTCCCACCCCTAAGGGCTCCCAGACTGTGAGAGGGGGCAGGCCGGGCTGAGGGACCCCCCTCTCCAGTGCATGAATTTTCATGCACTGGGCCTCTAGTAAATAAAATTCACCAAGGTTAAATAACTTGCCTAAGGTCAGATATCAACCACACTTCCAAACCAATGCCCCTTTCATCTACTTGAAGCATAATTCACCTTCAGAGCAGTGCACATACCATCAGAATACAGCTCCATACATCTTCACAAATCGAGCACATTTAGTAACCAGCACCCAGATTGGGAAACAAGTCCCCTTGTGCTCCTTTCTCATCAGTCACTCTCTCATCCTTGGGCAGCCACACTTCTCACTACTCTGTGAGTTGTGCCCAGAACACTCTAATCTATAGTAATCTCTTTTTTCATTGAATTCATAGGTTTTTTTTCTCTGTACCACCTATTTAGAATTTCCCAACACTTTCTTATAGGGTCAACTATTTTTTTTCATATTTTATCTTTCTAATCTATATATATAAAAGCCTAAGCGACCTTTCGACCATTCAACCAGTAGCTATGATGTGCACTGATCATCAGGGGGCAGACGCTCAACACACAGGCATGGGAACATGGAACAGACTGATGAATCTCAGAGAGACTCATGCACAAGTGGGGTCCCTCGGCCTGGCCTGTGGGGATTGGGCTGAATCCATGCACCAGGCCTCTGACATCCCCCGAGCGGTCCCGGATTACAAGAGGGCGCAGGCCAGGCCAAGGTACCCCACTGGTGCACAAATCCATGCAGTGGGCCTCTAGTTATGATTATAAGTTCCTTGGGGCCAGGGTATTATACTTCTTTACATTCCCCTAGTACCGTGGTCGGCAAACTGCGGCTCGTGAGCCACATGCGGCTCTTTGGCCCCTTGCGTGTGGCTCTTCCACAAAATACCACAGCCTGGGCGAGTCTATTTTGAAGAAGTGGCATTAGAAGAAGTTTAATTTTAAAACATTTGGCTCTCAAAAGAAATTTCAATCGTTGTACTGTTGATATTTGGCTCTGTTGACTAACGAGTTTGCCAACCACTGCCCTAGTACATCTAGTATGGAGCAATTACTCCAACATATATGTGCCTAAACACTTCTTTTCTCTTTTTTTGTTTTGTTTGTTAATCCTCACCTGAGGATAGTTTTTCCATTGATTTTCTTTTTCAGAGGGACTGAAGAAGAGAGAAACATAGATGTGAGAGAGACACATTGATTGGTTGCCTCCTGCACACGCCCCAACGGGTCCAGGCATCAAACCTGCAACCCAGGTACGTGCTCTTGACCAGGAATCGAGCCCCAGACCCTTCAGTGCATGGGCCAACACTCTAACCATTGATCATACTGACCAGGGCTAAGCACTTATTTTCTACTTTCTGTGTATCTGACACTGTTTTGAGCACTTAATCTGGATTATCTTGTTTAAACTTTCCAACAACCCAATGAGATAAGTATTACTATTATCTCTTTATAGATGACAAAACTGAGGCACAGAGGTGTTAATTCACTTGCCCAAGGTCACACTGTGAGGAAGGGATGGGGTCAGAATTCAAACCCAGGCATTGTTACTCTAGGGCAGTGATGGTGAACCTATGACACGCATGTCAGCACTGACACGCGTAGCCATTTCTGATGACACGAGGCCGCATGCCAAGGATGAAACATTTGCTGCTCCTGAGGATGAAACATTTGCGACTAGAGTCTTGGAGTTAGTTTTTTCCTCAGAGTGACACACTACCCGAGTTATGCTCAGTTTTTTGGCGAAGTTTGACACACCAAGCTCAAAGGTTGCCCATCACTGCTCTAGGGCCTGCATGATCAGTCACACTGTAAAGACAAGAAACTCCACCTTCTCAAAACTCAATCCTCTTCCTTTCATGATTTCAGTATAGCTTTAAAAAACTATGAGCTTCCTGACATCCCAGAGCTCACTCTGCCTTGACACTCACCACATTAGTAAAAACAGCTCATTGACTCTTAGGGAAATGAAGAAGGGGAAATCTAGCTAAAAGTGGGCATTCTGCAATAAAGCAGACAATCAAAAGGTACAATAGGGCATGAACCCCATAACAAATTATCAAGCGAAGGCGGCTCTGCCGCTGTGCCTAAGCACGGTAACTACCATCTTCTTTAGCTGGCAGGGACAATGAGCACCAAAAATTTAAATAGAGAAGCAAATGATACTTTGGGTGGAATGTAATTTAAATAGGGAATACCTCTAAAAATCAAATTTATCCTGAATAGTCAGCATGGAGGGAGGAGGTGCCAATCTATAGAAACACTGAGTGTTATAACTGGAACGGTACCTGAAGATTCATCTCAACAATCGCTCTTTCAGACTCTTCATGCTTCACACAATATGAGTGCAGGCCAACACTACCAAGAGAGACTTAAAAAAACAACAGAAGTTATACCTCCAAACGAATCTAAGCTGGTGCGCCATGCTCATATTGCACTGCTGCAGTTATGGGTAATGTTAGGCATCTGGGTTACATCTTTTGGAAATGTTTTCAGAAACTGCAGTGTTGTCTTGACCTAAGTGGTGGCAAATCTTCATTCCTGAGGCCGACTGGGTTTATGTTTCAAGTCAAAACTCACTTGTAGTTGACGGTGGTGAGTAAATTTCTATAAATTTATTTTCTCTTTTTCTAAAAGGGACAATATAACATAGCTCTTCAGAGCATGGACTTTGGAGTTAGAGAAATCTGGATTCTGACACTCGCTAGTGCCTGCTTTTAAACACCAGACAGCCAATTTGAGCCTCAATGTCTTTATGCAGAAGAAGGGACTAACTCTATCTGTTCGGTGTGGTTGGTGGATGTATTTGAAGCTTTCTATCTTCAGCTTTCATTACTATGACTAAGGAAGGAGAATTACTCTTGACTCTGGAATGTAAGGTTCTAAAAGCACATCACAAACACAAGTTTATAAGCTTTAGGCACTGTCATAGTCATTAGTGAGTGTCATGACTTACACCGTCTCACGATTGAGCCAATCCAGCTCCATCAGAAATTATTTTTTAAAGGCCTCTCAGCACACAAAACACAATCACAGAGTCTATGTACTGAGTTGGGGCATTTATTCACAGGGATGCCTCTTGGTGTTGGACAAAGCCCAGCCAATTATGTTATTCTGAGTCCATCCCTAGTAACTCGTGGGAGGTGGAATGAGCCATGAAGAGAGAGGGTAGCTTTTGGTGTAATGAAAAATGAAGGAACTGAAGGAGGAAAAATAAATTCTCAAGGACATGTTTCACCCATAGACTCTACACCAAGGGACTGTGGGAGGATTAGGGACAGACAGGCTGCTTCAATAGGCAAAATCTGGGATTTTAAAACTCAGAAGGGCTGGTTTCTGGAGCAGTGCCGGCCAGGTACAACAGGCTGGTCTTCTGATAGGAAAGCTTTATTTGGGTCAGCAACTGGATTAACAAACTTTCCTTGGTGTTTGCCTAAAACTGCACATCTTGAATGTCCTGCCCTGCTTCTGTGGGAACAGAAATGGGTCATCAAACACCCAAAAATCTGAATCCTGAGCCTAACTGTCCTTATCAATAAAATTAAATGAGATTTCATGAAAAGCATTCACTATAGTGTCTGGCACACAGCAGTTGCTTGGTAAATAAGTTGTTGTAAGTGGCTTCAAGCAAAAAAAGGAGATGCCAAATATTGGATCTGAACTATTAATTTCTAGATTGAGAGAAAAATTTAGTCAAGCCTGGCTAATTCTAGAATTTGTTGAATCTTGATTAGACCAACTGCACATCTTGAATGTATGTTTTCTCGAAATACATTATACATTCTTGTTGATCTACATATATCTCACAATTTCATTTGGTTAAGAGAATAAAAAACCACTTAATCAATTGTCCTTGAGAAAATCTATTCATAAATATCCAGCTCCTTTGCAGACCTCACCTTTCTTGAAGTTGCTAGAGAATGTGGTTCCACTGTGAAATATTCTTTCTGCATCTGTTTTGATCATGACTCTGTCTCTAAGGGCACAGAGTAACAGAGTTTGTGGAGAGCAGAAAAACAGGAGCTGTTCATTCTGTCATTGTTGCCTCTCTCCCATAATAGACAGACGTGTATTTCCTATGGAGACTCAGAGAGAATGTGCCAAAGACAGGACGAATCTGGGTCAAAGGTCTTGTTCTAGTTTTAGAATCCTCCTCACAGATGACGACCCTTACATTTTAAAACAATGACTCCCCAATTGTTTTACATCCAAGGTCACTTTCCAAGGTCAATAAACCAAAACACCACATATTCAGGACCCTGATTTAGGGCTGAAAGACCTATCCTTCTGCCACTTGGAGAATTTACTGAATACCTGTGGAACTCAATTTATACTTCTGTAAAGTGAAGGGTTAGATTAGGTGATCTTAAGTTTGTCCTGTCTTTAAAACCCTGTACTTCATATCCATTCTTCTGCTTTTTTATTATGAAAGAAAACAGTGTGACCCACCCCACTCTGACCAGAATGAAGAACGTGACATTGCTTTGATGGGACACAAATGAAAGAAATGATAAAATATGAACTCAGGCCAAAGAGAAAGATGTTACAGTATCATCTTGAAGTCATATGATGTGCCTGCTTGTCATATATGCTTTCTTTCTCACCATCTATAGTAACAATAGAAAAATATCTGAGAACCCTCAAAATGGGTCATTTAATTCCAACTTATGAGCCGTCAAGACTAGGTAGGGCTGCAGACAGACAGAGTACCTCCTCCTGCTCATGTGGTCAACAGGTGAGCAATGACAGCATCAGGGCAGTGTTCAAGTTTAAGTTCTGTAGAACTGAGAAGTCTAATTGACGTCCAAATGGCTGAGCATCCAGGTGTTATTTCTGAGCTAATCACAGCTAATGTTTATTGAGTACTTACCACATGCCAGGTCATAAAGCCATGTGCTATATAGATATATCGCTTCATTCAATGTGTGATGATCACCCTCTTTGAAGGGTCAGGAAACCAGGGCTACCGAAGCCCAGGGTCCTGGCCATGCTATTCAGCTGCATTGTGTTGACAGTTCGTTCACAGTGGAGATGGACAGGAAATCTCTCATTTCCTTCCCCTGTGCCTTCTTTCCAGGTCCAGTGATTCACATCCTTTCCTCTCAAGCCTGAAAGTTTGGTTCAGAAAGTTTGATTCTGGACTTGCTCTTTGATTTTTTAAGTGTTTTCCTCTAAGCGCCATGTTTCGATGACTACCTGTCTTCCATGGTCAAGTTAACTGATATCCCTGGAGCGCCTGCTCTGTGTTAAGCATTGGTTCGAGTGGTAGGTTTGAGCTAGGATTTGAGCTGAACGGCAAGTGCATGTTTAGGACTTGGAGAACAGGAAAAAATTATTCCCACTGGAACTTAGATTCCCACTTCCTGGAAGATAGAGCTAAATTTGTACTCCTTTTTGTATTTGAGTTTTGTATCCAGTCATTGGCAGGTAAAGTAGTATGGTATACAGGAAAAAGTGATGGAGTAGGAGCAGTAGAAGAATACCGGCAGAGGCCTTCACTGCCCCATTCTTGCCCAACCATCTCTGCTCAGCTCTCATCAGGACAGAACCCTGATACTGAGAAGGACCAAATGTCAAGGGGTGTTTCAAATTCAGGAAGGGCAAAGGAGAAAGGAAAAGGCTGAGATGCCTCTTTATCATATTAAAAGCAAAAACAATTCTTTAATTCATATTATGTGCCAGCCACCATGCAAAAAACTTTTCTGAGGTGACCTTACTTACTCCTCATAAGAATCGTAAGAGCAAGATATTATTAATTGTATGAAAAGAGGAAGGCAATGAGGCACAGAGAGATTAAATAATATGCCTGAGCTGTACAGTCAGAAGTGGCAGAGCTGAGATTTAAGAGGCTTTGCCAGTGAAAACAAAGGGATTTGCTCTGGAAAGAATTTTGTTAAAATGGTATTTACTCCTGATAGGTCTAGAAAGAGGCGCACCACTAGGAATCCAAGAGACTGTTCATCGCTGACCTTCTCTGGAACTAGCCAGGGGACATCAGGTAGAAAAGCACCACATTCTCATATATTATCTTTGTTGTATAGGGTTTAATCAATAACATTGTCCAGTGAGACATATGAGCCTCTGGTTTTGCTACTTGAAAAAACCCAACACAGTTATTTCTTGGCCTTTGGTCAACATGGCATACCATACTATCTCCATCTAAGTAGGTGAGTACGCAGAGAGAGAGAGAGAGAGAGAGAGAGAGAGAGAGAGAGAGAGAGAGACAGAGAGAGAGAGAGACAGAGAGAGAGAGAGACAGAGAGAGAGTGTGTGTATGTGTGTGTGTGTGTGTGTGTGTGTATGTGTTGAATTTGTGGCAGTGTATGCACAAAGCTCAAGGCACACTTTGCATTCTTGGCTAAAATTCCTTCCTCCTCATAGAGAAAGGAGATTATGTGACTGTTTTAGTCATTCTTCTTTTTCTGAAATGGCTTTGGGTGGGATACATTCTGGCTGGGGTTTAAGCTCCCACACGGCAGGCTACAGGGAGAGAGGTCAGAAGAGGAACTTCACCTGTCACACCTGCTCAGACCCTCTATACCTGTTCTCAAGATAAACTGAAGCTGCACTGGCTTCTGGAAGTTTGAGATTTCATACTTTCTACTGCAACTTAGTTAGTAAAACTTCCCTAAATCACTTTTCCTGCAAATTACAATCTCAGTGAGACCAGGATAAACAGCCACCATACCTCCTATCTAAGGAATTCTTGCTGCTCCTTCCTAGTATCTAGATTGGATTTGGTGTTTAAATCAAATGGCCCCCCACTGTTTAAATGTGTACTGCCTAGCTCTGGTTTCTTGATGCATTTGCGTGTATTGATCATACTATACTGATTTATAGTAACCTGACAGTTATTTTGGAAATTGGTGTTTTTCTAGCTTTTAAAGCAAAGACATTTCCAGAGTCCAGTCAGGTTAACTTTTTGTGTGTACGTAATCAATCATCTTTTGGAAACAAACTCTTTGTGCCATTATTCAACACTTTGGGTAAGAATGCTTTTTAAGAAACATGCCCTTGCTTGTAAAGCCTGGCAGTCAAAAGAGAAGAACCCTTACAGGCAAATTATTTAAAAAGACAGAGCCCCATGCTTTCACTCCTCTTGTTGTCCTGGTCTCCTCCTTCCCCTCTTCCTCCTTCTTTCTTTCCTATGTTTTTTTTTTTTTTTTTAAATATTTTATTGATTTCAGAGAGGAAGGGAGAGGTAGAGAGAAATAGAAACATCAATGATGAAAGAGAATCATTGATTGGCTGCCTCCTGCACGCCCCCTACTGGGGATCGAGCCGGCAACCCGGGCATGTGCTCCTGACCAGGAATCGAACCGTGACCTCCTGGTTCATAGGTTGACGCTCAACCACCACCGAGCCACGTCAACTGGGCACTTTCCTTTATTTTCAGTCCATTGCATCCATTCTATACATTCCATACCTTCTGTCCTTCTATCCTTCCTGGGCCTTGCTTCAGTTCATGGATTCTGTCACAAAAGACTAATCAGTCCAATCAAGGAAAATTAAAACTTGACAGAGGCCCAAGTTTTGCCACCCCAAAATATGACTTTTGGAATATTGATTTTAAGCTAGTTATTAAGGAACCAAAGACTCAGAAAGAACTTCTTTTTTTTTTTTTTTTTAATATATTTTATTGATTTTTTTACAGAGAGAAAGGGAGAGGGAGAGAGAGTTAGAAACATCGATGAGAGAGAAACATAGATCAGCTGCCTCCTGCACACCCCCCACTGGGGATGTGCCCGCAACCAAGGTACATGCCCTTGACCGGAATCGAACCCGGGACCCTTTAGTCCGCAGGCTGATGCTCTATCCACTGAGCCAAACCGGTTTTGGCCAGAAAGAACTTCTGACCTCCCCCTTACCTGCTGAAAGGAATTCAGATAGTAAAACCTGCTTACAGGAAGGGCGCATCACCTCAGCATCATAAAATAAACTAAAGGTGGCAGACGGGGAGAATCTAGCAGAACCTGACAGTTGAACTTCCCTGGGTCCCACTGTTTGCTGGTTACCCAGCAAGACTTTGTTTATCACGGCATTTGTTCTTTCTGGTCTACCTGTAAAGTATCTGCCTTCTCTTTGAAATCCCAGATCCCTGACTTCCCCTCCTTTGTCCAAAATGGCATATGAACCTCAACTGCCCAACGTGTCTTCAGATCTCATATTCTTATGGCACCCCTGCCTGCATATCCATAGTAAAATTTGGACATTTCTCCTGTTAATTGGTCTCATGATTATCAGCCCAGCCCGAAGAACTTAGAAAGGTGGGAGAAAAGTTGCTTTCTTGACCCCCACAAACCTATCTCATGACCAGATCAGTGACCAGAATCCAGAGTTTTGGTTTTGTTTTAATTTCTTCCAGCATATTTTGGGTGTGAGGTGAGATGGTGGGAGAAGAGAAATAGGGAAAGTGAATTTTAGGATCCTTGAAAGCAGAGACTGAGATATAGTCATCTTTGCACCTTCCATTAAGCCTAATGCAGCACTTTCATTCAACACAGCTTTATTGCATGCCTTCAATATGCAGAATCAATGGTGAACAGTTTGGGCATTTGTCTCACATAGTCCTCAGTCTGGTGGGCATGAGAGAAAATTGATTTTTAAAAACTCCAAGAGCCTGGCAGGTGTGGTTCAGTGCTTGAGTGTCAACCTATGAACCAGGAAGTCATGGTTCTATTCCTGGTCAGGGCACATGCCTGAGTTGTGGGCTCAATCCCCAGTGGGGGGCATGCAGGAGGCAGCCGATCAATAATTCTCTCTCATCGTTGATGTTTCTATCTCTCTCCCTCTTCATTCCTCACCCTGAAATCAATAAAAATATATTTTTTAAAAAAACAAAACTCCAAGAAATAGCCCTGGCCAGTGTAGCCCATTGGTTGAGTGTCAGCCCATGCACTGAGAGGTCACCAGTTTGATTCCCAGTCAGGGCACATGCCCAGGGTTGTGGGCTTGATCCCCACTGGGGGGGTATGCAGGAGGCAGGCAATTGATGTTTTGTTCTCACATCAGTGTTTCTCTCTCCTCTCCCTTCCTCTCTCTCTCTAAAATCAATTTAAAAAACACACACACCAAGAAATAGATCATTACAAACTGTGATGAAAGAAAGAACACACTTATCAGAAAACATAGGCTGGAATCCTCATCTAGCCTGGGGGTCATGGTAGGCTTCCCGGAGGAGGAGACACTGAAGCAAAGATCTGAATATGAGTAGGAGTTAAGGGAGTTACACTTGTAAAACATTCAGCAAAGCACAGGCTTTTCAACTTTAAAATAACTGGAGTACCACTTTTTGTGTGTGTGGGAGAGGTGTAAAAGAAATCCTAGAAATGTCATCTGAATCTTTCATTTTACAAGTAATGAGATTAAAATCCCCGCATGAGCTGCACAAGGCCGCTCCAGCTCCCAGCCCAGAGCTCCTGGAAGAACGCTTTGCTGCTCAGTCGTTTGGTTGTCCCTCACAACTAGAAAGGCCGTTTCTGTGGCCAAAACAGACTTAAAGGCAGTGACGACAGGACTCTGGAGACATCAAGATTGAAGGGAACCAAAGTTTTATCACCCTGAAGCTGCTTTTTGGGATATCGAGTTTAAGATGGTTATTAAGAAACAAGACTCAGAAACTTTCCTGCCCAAGAGATTCAGACTGAGAAACCTGCTTCAGGAAGGAACTCTCAGGATTTCACCATAGCCTAATTTGAATTAAGTGTGGAAAACAAGAGGATTATGGGCAGGTGCCCCTTAGCTAGATTCCCACTGTGTCCCATTGTTTCTGAGTTGCCTACCAACAATTTGCCTGCCATGTGTGTTCAGCTCTTCCTCAACTACCTGTAAGTCACCCATTCTCCCTTCTGAAATCTTATACCCAGTCCCCACTCAACCTTTTCTCCTTTGTCCAAAATGTCATATATACCCAAGGTTGCCTCACTATCTTTGTACCTTTTTTTTTTTAAGAGAGAGTGAAAGGAAGGGGGAGAGACAGAGAGAAATGTTGATGTGAGAGAGACACATGGATTGGTTGCCTCCTGCATGTGCCCCAACTAGGGCTGAGGATTGAGCCTGCAACCGAGGTACATACTCTTGACTGGAATCGAACCCAGGACCCTTCAGTCCTTGGGCCGACAGTCTACCTACTGAGCCAAACTGTCCAGGTCTGCCTTTATACTCTTCATGCATATGTGAATTCCCCATGCATATGTATTATAATTTTATTTTCTCTTATTAATCTATCTCTGTTAATGAAATAGCCCAGCTAGAAGAATTTAGAAGGTGGGAAGAAAAGTATTACTTTTTTTTTTAGCTCACACAAGATCAAGGGCTTATCCCATATTCAAACAGTATGCAGTGGGTTGGGGATAAAAGGTTTTTAAAATTAAACTTTTAATACACTGCTGCTTCTGAAGAATGGTTCAATATGTTCAAGTATTTTTTTTATCAAAATGTATTTGTAAACCAAGAAAAAAGAGTGAACCAGGCAGATTTCCCCATCTGTGTGCAAAATAAAAACAACACGGAGAAGAATATCGGTAAGGTGGCCATGTGAAAAGTCAACCCAAAGTGATACTGAATGCCCACTGATTTCATCCATTAGCCCAGCAAGAACTACAATTAGCCCTGAGCTCTGACAGTCATCACACCTGAGACTACACAGGAAGGAGCCCTTAGTAACAGGCTGGGCATTTTTTTATTATTATTATTGATTTCAGAGAGGAAGGGAGAGGGAGAGAGAGACAGAAACATCAATGATGAGAATCACTGATTGGCTGCCTCTTGCACACCCCCTACTGTAGATTGAGCCTGCAACCTGGGCATGTGCCCTTGACCGGAATTGAACCTGGAACCCTTTGGTCCACAGACCGATGCTCTATCTGCTGAGCCAAACCAGCTAGGACTAGGCTGGGCATTCTTTTTTTTTTAATTTCTTTATTGATTAGGGTGTCACATATTTGTCCTCATCCCCCCATTCCCATCCCACACCCCTCCCCATGGATGCCCCAACCCCCTGTTGAACTTAACCATTGGTTAGGCTCATATGCATGCACACAAGTCCTTTGGTTGTTCTCTCCCCCCTCCCCCCACCCTCCCCTATTCTCCCTCTGAGGCCCGATAGTCCGATCGATGCCTCCTTGTTTCTGGTTCTGTTCTTGTTCATCAGTCTATGTTGTTCATCATTTCCCCTAGATGAGCGAGATCATGTGTCACTAGAGATATACTTATAAGAACTGAATGTGAGAAGAGCAATAATAGTTATGCTGACAGGCAAATGAATCAGTCTGTAGTGAGTTTCTTTCTGGACCAACAGTTCTTTTGAGACCCAATATCAATGTCCACCAGTTCCTTATGTGTACATGTCGGTACTGACCCCTCAGCTCTGGATGGTGGACAAATGGTGGTAATGCAGGTCCGACACCCTCTGGTTTGGTCTCGGCCGGACTCAGGGGCACGGCTTCACCCGGACTCAGGGGCACATGGCCTCACCCGGACCCAGGGGGCGCATTGCCTCACTTGGACCCAGGTGCGTGCGGCCTCACCCGGACCCGGGACCCAGCCTCACCCAGATCCAGGGGCACATGGCCTCACCCGGACCCGGGATGCTCCAGCTTCACCCGGACCCAGGGGCGCGTGGCCTCCCCAGAACCCAGGGGCGCATGGCCTCACCCGGGCCCGGGACCCTAGGCTGGGCATTTTTAAAGAGCCCGTGCAGCCTCCTGGGAAGTTAATACCACCTAAGCAACTTTTCCCAACAGCTTCCTCATTCCTTCTCCTCCCTTTACGACACTGCTCCACCCAGTAAAAACGAACACCTCCATTGCTCACTCTTGGCTAGCTGTCCTTCCTTCTCAGTAAGCAATGCAGGTACAGAGTTGATTAGAACTGCTGAATACAGAGGGAGAAACCTACATTCTGATCCATTCTGCATCTCCACACTTAGAGGTGAACCCGGGCAGTAATCCAGGCGCCTGACTATCACTCAATTAAGCAATGGTAGTGATCGAAAGTTTTCTAAGTGCTGCCAGGGGGTGTCTCTCAGAAGAGAGGCCTCATTAAGAAGGGAGAAAAAGATGCTATTGAGGAAGGATTAAACCTCGATTCCTTCCCAGCCTCACACCTCTTCAGGGGACAAAAGGTTGGAAATGTCCCTCCAATCAAAACAAGATCTCTCTCTGTCTCTCCTGATTCTTAGCCCCTGCTTTGTGTTGGCTTCTCTGTCTCTGCAAAGAAGCTGCTCCATTGAAACATCATAGAAAAAACAGTTGTCCCCCAGACAATGGAGTCGCCTGCACACAGGCATTTCCAACGTAGGCAGTGCTGGCAAAATTCTCAACCTGTTGCTATAGTAGCAGAAAGAATGTGATGTGAAGAGAGCAGCTCTGCGAGATCCATATCCAAGTCCCTCCAGCTCCAAGGAGAACATTAACCCTTCACTGCCCTTTCTCAGGGGCAGAAGCACCTAGGGGAATAAAGTCCTAAATTTTTCTTAGGAGCTAGATGATATAGTCTTAGCATTCACTCACTCCTTCATTCTCTCAACAGCTATTAATTTAGATTCTGTTATGCTGGCTCCTAGGTTTCCAGTGGTAAACAATGCAGACTTGGCCCTAGGCACTGAGCAAGAGGAGGGGTAGGAGATTAAGTCATTGCTAAAAGAACAATATATTATGCAGCATCAGTGTTGTATGGGAGACCCATGAGGTTTTCAGCAAAGCCATCACCAGAATAGAAACAACCTATCCAAGATAACCAGCTTATTTGTTAATTATAGAAGACCCTATATATTCGGACCCACTGCAATTATTTGCTTGTTTTGCATATGTGAATTTGACAACAAAAATACAATAGAAATGCTGGCTCCACTTATATCATGCCTCCTACAAAGCATTAGTTTAAATGAGTTGTTTAATCAAATCAGTTTCCCACATAAAATAGAAATAACACTGTTTGTCAGAGAACAATTGCAACCAATTGCTAAATAGTCACCAGGCAACTGAAATGGCAGGGAAGGCTCAGAAAATACACAAAAAGAAGCTCAACCACGAGGAGGTCTTCTAAACAGTCCCCACCCCAATTTATTTCTGTGGCCAAGATAGTAAGCTCAGGAAATGCCTCTTAAGAAAGTTTACCTTTAATCCAGTTTACTTCCCCTAACACTGCGGTGGGGAAATCTCATTATTATTGAACACCTCACTGCCGGGCTTCCTTGTTTCCCATGGAGCATAAATACTAGGAGGGCAGGGTTTCTTAGGAGAATAAACTCAGTAGGTAATGATATCCTCATGGGCCTTTTGTGAAAGAAGACAGCATCAGTAAGATTGCCAGCCGAAACCGGTTTGGCTCAGTGGATAGAGCGTCGGCCTGCGGACTGAAGGGTCCCAGGTTCGATTCCGGTCAAGGGGCACGTACCTTGGTTGCGGGCACATCCCCAGTAGGAGGTGTGCAGGAGGCAGCTGATTGATGTTTCTCTCTCATCGATGTTTCTAACTCTCTATCCCTCTTCCTTCCTCTCTGTAAAAAATCAATAAAATATATATTTAAAAAAAAAATAATAATAATAATAAAAAAAGGTTGCCAGACAAAAGCTGAAACACCAAAAGGACAGGTTGCTAATCTTGGTTGGCCAGTGGACGTGGTCTCAGGGAAGTTACCTAATCTTCTGCACCCCCATTTCCTCCCAGGTACATTTGATACATCACACAGTTCCAAAGGCACAGACTCATCAACAGCAATGCTTACACTAGTAAATCAGTGGCCTGTAATAAAGTACACCATTATTATTCTCAGTAAAACCCTGTATAACATGGTTTTTACCCTGGAGACTGAGAACCTCAATCATATTTTAGAAAACTGGTTTCTTATCTGAATCAGAGGCATAGGCTACAAGCCTTTCACAAAACAAATCGGGGAAAGATAGGCCATGAGGGAGGGATATTCACCAAAATCTCTTTTAACCACAGCAGTGTTGGGCTAGGGCAGTGGTTGGCAAACTCATTAGTCAACAGAGCCAAATATCAACAGTACAACGATTGAAATTTCTTTTGAGAGCCAAATTTTTTAAACTTAAACTTCTTCTAACGCCACTTCTTCAAAATAGACTCACCCAGGCCGTGGTATTTTGTGGAAGAGCCACACTCAAGGGGCCAAAGAGCCGCATGTGGCTCGCGAGCCGTAGTTTGCCGACCACGGGACTAGGGTTTGGGAAATGGTCCCAAATGTTTGGACTAAACGGAAACTTCTTGCCCCAGAAAGAAGTGATGATAGCACAGGCATGTTGCATAATCTGAAGACTCGACTCTAAATAATGCCCCTCCTGGAAGTGGGCAGTGGGCAACCAAGCCCAGTGACCCATGGCCTTTACATTGAGGAGGATGGGGTGAGGGTGGAAACGGAGGCATTCTACTGAGATGACAGTGCCTATAGAACGGTACTCCGTGCCTACCAAGTTTGGAGTACTTGCAGGAATTCTTTTCCCTTTAAAATTCCATTGGCTAGATCATAGTAGCCAAGAGTCTGACACTTCTTGCACATGACAAGGAACAGGCTGCTTCCATATGATGGACACTTTCTGCCTCTTGGTTACTCTGGGACCCAGCTATGACTTCACCAGCATTTCTCAACAGGAGAAAGTGAAGCTCCCTCACATGTCCTCTCCCAACATGGAGGCTTACCTTCATGGCCCTAATTCCTCACCTCTCTCAGTGTCCATGCCAATGCCACATGACTTTGCAGTTTATCTCTGCAAATATAAATTTCCCTGCCCTTTGACCATGGGCTTGGCCATGCAACTTGTTTTGACCAACAGGATGTTAATAGCTTGATGACATCACCAGAAGCTTGAAATGAGCTTGCTCCTGGTGGCTTATGCTCTTGTGTCTCTACACAGCCATGAGAACATGCCCAAGCTGACAGCTGGTCCCAGAGGAGGATGAGAGACATGTGGAAGAAACTCCAGGTAAGCCCAGCCAAATCAGCTGGTTCTCCCCACACCAACCTGCAGGCATAGGAGTTAATAAAAGCATATGATTGGATGCCACTGACAGTTTGTGGTTGTCTGTAATGTAGCATTTTTGTAGCAACAGCTAACTGATAGACCCACTATAGTAAAAATCCACCTTCACTTTAAAGGTTAAAACACTGTTTGCTTTGTTTTCTTAACACATTAGTAATGGATCTCTGATTTTTTCCTCGCCATTAGACTATACAGTCCTCAATGCTGGATCCCATTACATCCCCAATGCCCAAGATTTATTCATGGAGGCCATGAATAAATGTTCTAATTCCCAGGGGACACAATGATAAGCAATACATAGTTCCAGCCATCAATCTGCACCTGTGAATTTTTTCCCCATCTAGGACCAGGTCAATGTGCTTTAGCCCAAAGGTGATTACAAAGTTTACTTATGCAGCTGGAAGTGTACCAAGTCAGAAATGAACTCTGAACCACCTCACTGTTGTTACTTCGGTAAAGGTGAACTGGAATCATTGCAACTTTTAGTAATGAAAGGGACTGACAAAAACACTGGATTATTGGTTTTCAATCCTAGTCAATCACCAGAACTTTCTTTTCTTTAAAAAAAAAAGTCTTTATTGGTTTTAGAGAGAGAGGAAAGGAAAGGGAAACATTGATGTGAGAAACATCAATCGACTGCCTCCTGCATGGCACTACCTGGGGACCGAGCCTACAACCGGGCACGTGCCCTAATCCAGAATCTAACCTGTGACCTTTTGGTGCATGGGATGACACTGAACCAACTGAGCCACCTGGCCAGGGTAATCAATCACCAGAACTTTCTAAATTATAGATTCCTAGTTCTCATCTATATTTAGTTGAATACTCTGGCACAAGGCCCAGGTGTCTGGGTTGTTAAAAGGTCTCAAAGTAATGCTGACTACCACAAGAATTGCATCCCCACAATAGAATCCCTCCATCCAGTGACTGAGTCTCATGTTGAGTTGTGCTAAGCATTTATGATGACATTAATAGACCCAAAGCTGAACACAGAAGGACCATCTCCAGGTGACCACGTGTACCCATTAGTTATTGTTAGCATAACAAACTACTCCAAAACAAGTAGCTTAAAATGATAAGCACTGATTATGCTCACAAGTCTGTGGATCTGGATCAGTCTGTCTGCTGGGCCCATTCAAGTGTGAGGTCAGCTGGCTGGTCTAGGATTGCCTCACTCACACACCTGTCTGGTATAAGATTGCTGTCACCTGGGGTGACAAAGGTCTCTGGGACACAGCAAGTCCAGGAGTGTCCGTATGGTGACCGGGCTGGATTCTGAGGGAATAGGCAGAAGTATGCGAGGCCTCTTAAGACCTAGGCTGGGGTACAGTATAATGCATACCTTTACTTCTGCACATTCTACTGGCCAAATTAAGTTACAAGGCCAAGCTCAGGTTCAGGGGCTGGGGAAACAGACTCTACTTCTTTTTGTTGTTGTTGTTTTAATTGATTTCAGAGAGGAAGGGAGAGGGAGAAATGATAGAAACATCAGTGACAAGAGAGAATCATTGATCGGCTGCCTCCTGTACGCCCCCTACTGGGGAATCGAGCCCCTGACCCAGGCATGTGACCTGACCAGGAATCAAACTGTGACCTTCTGGTTCACAGGTCAACGCTCAACCACTGAGCCACACCAGCTGGGCCAGACTCTACCTGATAAAAAGAGCTACAAAGCCATATCACAAGGAACTAGATTCAAAGAGGGGAATCACTGGGGCCATTTTGACAACCAATTTATTACACACCTAATGTAATGGGAGAAAAAGATCACCTGCAGCCAAATGTGGTTTCCTAAGTGTAGGCCAAACTTTTCACTCTAATCTCAAATACTATTAAATCCCCAGATTGAAACTGAATCAGCTATTCCTCATTTCTACTGCCTGCACACAAACGCATCTTACTTAATCCTCAAGATCTTGGTGTGAAACTAAAGCAAAAGGAATCTGTCTCAGCACTTTTTTATTCATTATTTTATTCATTACTTATTTACTTATTTTTATTAATCCTCACCCAAGGATATTTTTCCATTGATCTTTTAGAGAAAGTGGAAGGGAGGGGGAAAGACAGAAACAGTGATGTGAGAGAAGCACATCGATTTGTTGCCTCCTGCATGCCGCCCAGGGCCCTGCAGGTCGGAGCCTGCAACCGAGGTATGTACCCTTGACTGGAATCAAACCCAGGACCCTTTGGGCTGCAGGCTGACAGTCCATTAACTGAGCAAACTGGCCAGGGCTCAGCACTATTTAATATTACCTTCGGGGGTTTCAAAGGTGGTGTGGATGACATGCCATCCTCATGGGGATTGTTCAGGGTAAGTGTCTCTGTGATGTCTCTTCCTGGTTTGGGATGTGCCTACAGATGAAATATGGCCGAAAGATCAGGGCTGCATCCTCCAAAGGATCCAAGGCATCAACAGGAGGAGCACCGATGCGTAGTAAGAAATATTAAAGGAAAAAGATAACATCCCAGACCAGCAAAAAGCCCGAGGAGCAGGAAACTGGAGCTCACTGAAGACTACAGGCTGGGGCTAATGATACTTTAGCCACCAGCTGTGGCTAAGCCCTCTTCACTTTATATCCCTAGTTCGCTCATCCTTGCCCCAACTATGACCACTTAGGTCTTAGGAAATGCACTAAAACTACGGTGGCTGAACTCACAGCTATAGTTATTACAGCATCCCTACAACCAGGGTGCTGCTTTCTGGTTTTAAAAAAAATCACCGTGACCTTTTGGTTAGCTCCACTCAATTCTCTAAACACCTACTTGTGAGGTCTGGGACAGCAGGGGGTGGTAGAGAAATGAATTCCAGAAAACACAGGATGACAGAGAAGTGGCCGAGGCTGGGCTGGGATACAGAGAGTGGGAGGAGAAAGAAAGCATATGCTGCTCAAAGGCAAGGTTGTTGAAAGTGCCCAGTTTGGTTCCCATTTGTAAGGCCAGTTTTCAATCTGCCTGGTAGGGTCACTGCTTAAAAGACTAAACAAAAGGAGTGCATGAAAACACACTGAAGGAAAAAGAAATCCTAGATTCACCATGAAGATGCCTCAGAAACGCCAGATTCAAGAAGAAACCACACTCAATTTAGTTTATGAAGAAACCCGAGAAAATTCTGAAACTGTGCAGAATAGGCCATCAATAGCAAACACTGCTGCCCGGCCAGTGTGTCTCAGTGGTTGAGCATCGACCTATGAACCAGGAGGTCATGGCCCAATTCCTGGTCAGGGCACATGACAGGATTAGGGCTTAATCCCCAGTAGGAGTATGCAGGAGGTGGCCAATAGATGTCTCTCTCATCGATGTTTCTATCTTTCTATTCCTCTCCTTTCCTTTATCTCTAAAATCAATAAAAACATACTTTTAAAAAATAGCAAACACTGCCCACTCTCCTCTACACTGGATTCTGTCCCTGAGCACTGAGTCTGGGAGATAAGTGGGTTTGGGAGGGATAATGATGTTTCTATACCCTAATGCATAGTATCCAAAGTGCATATGCCTGCGGGGGCCAGATGGTTACCAGTATTGTTACGCCCATGGGTGGCTTGGAGTGGCATCCATTTGATTTTCAATCATAACTGAAAAGAGTCACGAATTTAAACTTCGAATCTCCAGTAAAATCATCATAATTGTTCCCACCCCCTTCTTGCTCACTCGGCAACAAAATAAGTGGCATTCTTGGATCGCCTTCTAAAGAGCTGGCTGATTGGGCTGCAGTCACTCTATGCTTTAGATTTATTAGCCAAAGGGAAACCTAAGCTATAAGGAAGCAGACTACTGGCATTATTATCACAGAAACATTATAATGGCAATGACAAAGAGTTATTGATTTCAACAAGAAAACATACTATACTTTCCTAAAACTTAGCAGAGGGGTATGCACTCTAAGAAGCAGATTTGCACCCTGCCTGTGCTCTTCCTACCTTTTTTTGGTACACCAATTTTTAGGGCTGTTGTTTTTTGCTGGTCTAAAAACCTACATATGGTAAATGTAGGTTGCTCCTAACAGAGAATCCTTAAGTTGCCCACACAGTGGTGCCGAGAAAGAAACTGCTGCATTCGTAGAGATACCTGGGCACAGGCCAAACTTCCACATGTGTCATGAGAGTGCCTCTGGCCTGGGCAGTTCCCTGCACCGTTCTCCTATAAAACCCCTTAGCTCAGCATCTTCACATTCTAATGTCATCAGGACGTAATTCCTCGAGTCTGTTCAAAGAACAGGGCCATCTCAGATGGACTACGTACGTAGTATAGTATCAAATTAGTGTTATTCTAGCCTTCTCTTTCCGACAGCCTTTTTCTTGAGCTCTCCCCAGGTATAAAAGTTTGGGCTTGGCCAGCACCAGAGGCAGCAGTTGTAGATTTCTTCCATGCCCATGCAATCCTTAGCCTGTTTTTGGAATAAGTTGTATTCCTTCATCTGCCCATACAATCCAATAGTTTGAGTTTTTTTTTAAAAAAAATATTTTTATTGATTTCAGAGAGGAAGGGAGAGGGAGAGAGACATAAAACATCTATGATGACAGAGAATAATTTATCTGATGCCTCCTGCACACCGCCCTCCCCTACTGGGGATCAAGCCCACAACCTGGGCATGTGCCTTGACCGGGAATTGAACCATAACCTCTTGGCAATAATTTGTGTTTAGAGTAAGTTGTATTGCTTCTATCCCCATGCAATCCATAGCCTGCGTTTGGAATAAATATTGAAATCAGAAGCCTGTTAACAATGCAGCGCTTGATGACTGTGAATTACTCTCTCACCCACAGCAGTTGAAGGAGAAGGCCTGGCAAGAGCCCCCCACAACAAACCTGCTCCCCAGCCACCTCTATGTGCCTTCTAACCCTCCCCTCAAAGAATTCTCGACACACCATACAAAGGTCTCTGTTTTCTCCCTTAAATCCCACATGAATCCCACACTGAGCATCCGTTTTCTTCACAGAGCACCACAGATTTAATTCAATACTTCTATGTTCATCTATATTTAATTAGACCAACGTATCTTTAAACTCTTTTTTCTCAAACCCTTCCGCTGGCATCTTTCATTCAACATGAAAATCTTTTGAAAAGGGTTTTCTGTTTGCTTGGTTTGTTTTGTTTTGAGGCAAAACGTCACCGTGATCTATATTAAAGCTATGATAACAATTTAAGCTACTTTTCAACTAGTCAGAGGTGCTCATAAAATGCTCACAATCCTTAGCACTTTTCATTCTTCAAAACATATTTGATAAGCAATGTAGTCTTTAATTTCTTTCCCCCTTACAGGGCCAAAAGGGTAAGTTGTACTAACCAGAGGTAATTAGTACATTAAGTTTTGTTTCAAGGCCAGGCTATCAGGTTACAAGTCCTAATAAATCCTGCTGGGAAAAGACACTTCTTTGTCTTGGGATGACTGAGAACTAACGAATCAACCAAACAAAACCCTTCAATTCCATCAGAAACTCTCCCGTCTAAACACAATAGAAAAGAAAAGCCAACCCCAAATCAAAGAAAATGAATGAAGTGGTCCCTCTGCTGGCAGCCTTACCATTGGGAGTGGAGGTCCCCTCTGGACCCTCTGGACCCTCACACGGGCTCTGGCTCCTCCTGGAGTGGGGTGAGGGTGGCGAGGGGTCCAGGACGTGGGTGCGGGTAGAGGTATGCTCCGTGCATGCCTGAACAGGACTCACCGCCGTCTGCCTGCCTGTCTGCCACTCCGTCCTCTCGTCTGGGTGGGAAGGGCCAAGATGGAAAAAAAAAAAAAATGTGCAGGTTACTCACTGGCCTTCCCAGGCAGGCGGGCACACCCAGGAGGAGGGAGAGGCAAGGCGCAGATGGGGAGCTTCCTCAGAGGCAGGGCTCGAGATCTTGCTTCTGACTCCTTTTGTTAATACTTCCTGAACTTTAAACAACCTGCACAGGCATGGGTACTTTGGGGAGGCAAATAACACTTGAGTAATTAGATTCCAGGGCTTAATGCAAAGGTTACTTTGAAAAGGCGATGCTTTAGCACACACACTTTAAGATGTAACTCCGAAACCGGTTTCCGCTGTGCTCGAGCATGAACGTGGCCCGGGAAAGGTGGGGAAGGGGCTCCCTTGGTGCAGGGGCTTGGAATGCCCTGGAGCGGGCAAAGCTGGATGGGATTTAGACAATGAATTTCGCTGTCTTTCGGGCTCTGAATTGTAGAGAAACAGGATTCTTTGCCTTGCATAAGAAGCACATTCTTGAAACAGGTATCTGAAAATCAAGAGTTTAGAAATGGATTCCCATTGAAAATGCAAAAAAAAAACCCCAAAAAACAAAAAAATCTTGCCACCTGATAGCCTGGCCTTTGATAAAGCCTAAAATGAAGCTTTGCATCAATGGAGGGACCTGGGGATAATTTGTTTTGGTAAGTGTGGTGTTCGCAAACAGAGGCACGGCAGTGTTATCATAGAAGGAGATGGACCAATGGAGCGGAGAGTGAGGAGGAGAAACTAACACCTCTTAGTACCACTCAGGACCAGGTTCTTCTCTCACTTAATCCTGGAAATGCCCATAGGAGGGGGGCATCACTGCTTCTCTTTCACCTGTGAGTGAGCACACTGAGACCCAAAGGTTAGGCAACCTGCCGAGGGCTCAGCCAGCCAGTGAGTGAAAGACCCAAGATCTGGGCCCCAGTTTGCCTCAATCTAAGACCCACCAGACCCTGGACAAGTCTTCCAACATTCCTGAAGAATTATTCTTCCAACATTCCTGAAGAAATATTCACTTGCATTTGACCTAAGGCTAGGTTAGCTTTTCTTAAATATGTATACCGGTTGCAAAACTGATATGCTATCCTATATAATAAAAGCCTAATATGCAAATTGTCCCCTCAACCAGGAGTTTGAACGGGAGTTCGACTGCTCACTATGATGTGTGCTGACCACCAGGGGGCAGCGCGGAACATGGCGGGCATAGGTGATGAGGCGCACTGGCAGCTGGCGGCAGTGGAAGTGCTGCGGGCCCCAATGGGCTTCCGGGTGAGCCAGGCCACAGCCGCTAGGACCACAGGGGCCAGTCGGGCTCCCCGTGGGTTCGCCCAGGAGCTGGTCTGCGAGGCCAACTGGAAGAGAGAGCGTTGCCCACCCGGCTTCCTTGCGGCACCACTGGGCAGCCCAGAGGCCCATGCTGTGCCCCCGGCCCATGGCTTGGCTGGCCGCACTCACCGCATCTCCGCATGGGGACTTGGGCGCTGTGACTCAGGTGGAGGGGGGCGCGTGGGGACCCAGGGGCTCAGGTGCTGCCCAGGACCCAGAGGTCAGATGGGACCTGCCCTTCCATGCCAGACGTCTCCAACCAGGCCTAGGGACCGCACCCGTGCATGAATTTCATGCACTGGGCCTCTAGTAGAATATAATGCTGCAGGATAATAGATACAATAGAGGTAAGAAAAAATGTACTTTACAGATTTCTTTACTATAGCTTCTCACGATCTTTACTACACTAATATATATTATGAATTTCCCAGCTGGGGACTTACAGAGTGCCATGTTTCCTTCCCCAGAGCTTTTCTGCTTAGAAGGAGATCTTTTGGGTTTGGGAAGCACTGTTAAAGAGATGGGTTACTGTACTTTTCTCTCTGCTGTGGTCTGAATGTTTGTGTTCTCCCAAAATTAATATGTTGGAGTCCTAATGCCCAATGTGATGGTGTCAAGAAGTGGGGCCTGAGGATGGAGCCCTGGTGAAAGGGATTAGTGCCCTTATAAAGGAGATCCCACAGAGCTGCCTGGTCCCTTCCACCATGTGAGGATACACCAGAGAGAGGACCCCTATCTGACCATGTTCACACCCTGATCTCAGATTTCCAGCTTCTATAACTATGAAAAATAAATCTCTGCTGTTTATAAGCCACCCAGTCTGTGGTATTTTTTCATAGCAGCCTGAAAAAACTAAGATACCTTCCTTTTCTGTGGTCTTTCTTTTTTAAGTTTTCTGAACTTATAAGTCAAAGTCTACCTATTCTAACAACCAATTCCCTTCCCCAAAGGTAAGCACTGTTAAAATTTTCATGTATCTGCTTAAGGAATGTTTATGCATATAAAACATATATGAATACGCTTTAAAGAATAACACAACTGGGACTGAAGTATTTATTCATTTGGGGGGTGTTTGTCCCCTGCCCTGCCCTCTAATTTAGCATAATCTTCATGTCCAATGCATTTGCTTCTTCTTCTCACACTCACAAGGACCATCCATCCAGAAAGAAGTCCACACCTGGCATAAATAGTGCAGAACCTTGCTCTGATGTGCGCACATGTTTAAAAGATAAAAAGGCTCTTCTGCGGTCAGGAGTAGGGAAGGAACAGCAGTGATCAGCGGCACCCAAGGCAGGGCCTGGGTCCCAGTTCTGCTATGGATGCTCCAGTCAAGCCACAGGTGGGAGTTCCAGTGTCCTAGTCTCTGGAGTGAGCATGAGAGCACCTCCCTCAGGAGGCTCTGATGGAAGATTAGCTAAAAGGAGGTTGTAGAATATTTATAAACAGCAGAGTACCGCACAAGTAGCAGGTAGTGACCGGCTCCTGCCTCTCAAGACATGCCAGCCGAAGCCTGAGAACTGCTTTAACAGAGGAACCAGGTTATTTCTATCGTTCATGATCCTCCAGCCTTGGCCTGCTCAGCTGCTGCTCCCAGAATAGGTCCATCAGAACACTGACTAGTTCGAGAGCACTGTTCCAGTAGGAAATGGGCCAGCTTATTTTCATGTGGATGTTTTTACCTGCTCTTCCTCTCCCTTCCCCCCTCTCTCAATCTCTCCCCACAAACCCCCTTTGGACACAGACCTTTTCCTCCATTCCTCTTGCTCTATCAGACCTTCTGAACTACTTCCTGTTCACATATTTATGAAACTAATTTCAAACTTTTGGTTATGGAAAATTTCAAATGCATATAAAAGTGAGAGAAAGGTGTAACAAAGCTCCAGGTACACATCACCAGCTTCCACAATGAGCAATTCAATCAAACCTTGTTTCACCTCTATCCCTACCCACTCGGGAATATTTTGAAGCAAATTCTCAGTATCACACCATTTTATCCATAAACATTTCTACATGCATCTCTAAAGGATAAGGACTCTGCTTGTAAACAAAACCAAAATGAACTATAATTACTTAAATCTTATATAATATCCAGTCAGTATAAAATTTTCTCCAAATGCCTCAAAATTTTTTTTGCACTCTGTTCAAATCAATCCTGCAATTAATTGATAAATGTTGCCTTTGTTCATCTAAAGTTTCTTTTTCCAGCTTTATTTTTTCCTTGCAATTTATTTGTTAATAACTTTATTCTTTTGTCATATAGCTTGTCCCATAATCCACATTTTAACGATGGCATGATTTATTATGAATTCATAGTAAGATCTGGAGATTTGATCAAATTCAGATTTGAGTTTTGAATAGAATAGTAGTTGACAGGTGGTTTTCCTTGAGGAGGCAACTCATACTTGACTACCTCTAGTTTTGTGACTTAGCAGCCAACTAATAGTCAGTGCTTAGGTATCACTCCATAGAGACTAGAAAATGGTTATATTCTCCCATGACTTCTTCATTTATTAATCAGGGTGCTATTATGATTAAAGGTTTTACATTTGCCTAAATGAAAGCATATATTTTCCATTTGTGTTTTTGGCCACAAGGAGTTATGGGTAGATGACAGATAACAATCCTATCTAATAATAGACAAATATGCAAATTGACCATATCTCTGACACCCACAAGCCACGCCCACCATCCAATCAGAGCGAGTATGCAAATTAACCCAAACCAAGATGGCTACAGCCACAGAGAGCAAGGTTTCCTAGGTAACAGAGGAAGCCAAGCTTTCTGCCTTCCCTGGCCAGGCCTAAGCCTCCACTCAAGCTACAAAGTTTCAATTATAGAAGGTAAACAAATTAAAACAAACGGCGGCAGAATGGAGCTTGAGAGAGCAGGCCAGGGTTGCCGCCAGCAACAGGGGAAGCAAAGCTTTCCGCACACTCTGGCCCTGCCCACCCGCTTAAGGCAACAAAGTTTCAATTATAACCCCAACACAAATGGCTGCTGGCGGAGGGAGCCCCAGGCTTGGCTCCGCTCCAGGCTACAAAGTTTCAATTGTAGAAGGAAAATAAATTCCAGATACCAGGGCCTCTGCTTGGGTTCCCAGGGGGCGTGGCCGGCCTGCAAACCACCACAGGCCCCTCACTCAGGCCGCCCCACCTGATCCGGGATGCCCTGAACCCCCACCTGATCCATGACACCCTTCAGGGCAAACCAGCTGGCCCCCACCCCTGTACCAGGCCTCTATCCTATCTAATAAAAGAGTAATATGCAGATTGATCATCACTGCAACACACAATATAGCTGCCCCTATGTGGTCAAAGATCCTGCCCCCATGAGGACACAAGATGGCCACCACAAGATGGCCAGCAGGAGAGGGCAGTTGGGAGGCACCCGGCCTGCAAGGGAGGGCATTTGAGAGGGACCAAGCCTGCAAGGGAGGGCAGTTGGAGGTGATCAACCCTGCAGGAGAGGGCAGTTAGGGGTAACCAGGCCGGCAGAGGAGGGAATTTGGGGGCAAACAGGCTGGCAGGGGAGCAGTTAAGCATCAACCAGGCTGGCGGCAGAGTGGTTAGGGGGTGATCAGGCTGGCAGGCAGAAGCGGTTAGGGGCAATCAGGAAGGCAGACAGGCAAGCAGTTGGGAGCCAGCAGTCCTGGATTGTGAGAGGGATCCCAGATTGGAGAGGGTACAGGCTGGGCTGAGGGACAACCCCCCCTCCGTGCACGAATTTCGTGCACCGGGCCTCTAGTCTATTATACAAAAAGATGATTTGGTTTCATTAAAAACACACACACACACACAAAAAAAACCACCCACTAGGCCATTAGATTTTTGGGAGAAAAGCAAAGAAATATTATTCAGAAACCTTTAATCAAAGGATGGAGCAGGACTGGTCCACAGTACATCATTCACATTTAACCTTGATTCTGTATTCTGTCACTTACGAGCTCTGTGACTTTGGTAAAAGTTTTTAACATGTTTACCCCTAGTTTTCTCTATAAAATGGGGATAATAATACTTACCTTATGGCTTTTGTAAGGACTCGTGATAAATTATGCAAAGAAGATTTTCTGGTGTCCAAAAAAAATAGTAGGTTCTCAATAAATTAGTAGTTACTACAAGTTTCACCACTGTTTCTCCCATACCTACCTATCACAGTGCCTTGCAAACAGCAGTTGCTCAATAAATGTTAGATGAATAAGCATAGGGCCAATTAGCTTTACATTGTCCCCAGCCAATGATGGCTTTAATATTTCAAGATGCTGGGGATATAAAAATAAACAAAACTAAGTATCTGCTCATGAATTTACATTTAATCATAAGTAGGAATTTAAAAGCTCATAAGTAGGAATTTAATAGCAGCCTGAAAAAACTAAGACACCTTCCTTTTCTGTGGTCTTGTCCCCTGCCCTGCCCTCTAATTTAGCATAATTTTTTAAAAAATATATTTTATTGATTTTTTACAGACAGGAAGAGAGAGGGATAGAGAGTTAGAAACATCGATGACAGAGAAACATCGATCAGCTGCCTCTTGCACACCCCCTACTGGGGATGTGCCCGCAACCAAGGTACATGCCCTTGACCGGAATTGAACCTGGGACCTTTGAGTCCGCAGGCCTACGCTCTATCCACTGAGCCAAACCGGTTTCGGCAATAATTTTTTAAATGCATCTTTATTGTTGAAAGTATTACAGATGTCTCCCTCCCTGCCCCCCGCCCCCATTGATGCCCTTCACCCCACTCCCACCCTCTCCCCAGGCCTTTACCACACTGTTGTCTGTGTCCATGGGTTATGCATATATGAATATAAGTTCTTTGGCTAATCTTTTCATGCCCTCCCCTTCCCTCTGAAATACGTCAGTCTGTTGGATGAAAAAGCTCATTATTTGCTCCCAAGTTAATTAGCTATTTTGAAAACAGTACTGTTGGTAACCCACAGGATTAGGGCAAGTGAGGGATGCAGGATCAACTCAATTATATCACCAGAGACCTGAGAATACATCCATCTTCTCCAAAAGAAAACTAAATCAGTGCTGTTATTATATTTGACATGGCCTGAGGTGCATTCAGGGCTCACCTACCCAGTGGGTTGAGCTATACACCCCCCACCCCCCACCCCCGAAAGATAGGCTGAAGTCCTTATCAGAGCCTATGACTATGACCTTTCTTGGAGTCTTTGCAAATGCACTGTAGTTCAGATGGGATCATACTGGATCAGGGTGAGCTCTAAATCCAACCACTGGTGTCCTTGGAAGAAGGGACAAGGAGACACAGATACACAGAGAAGAAGACAGAGTGAGAATGGAGTCAGAGATTGGAATTGTGCTACCATAAACCAAGAGATGCCAAGGATTGCCAGTAAATGCCAGACACTAGAAGAGATAGGGACGGATTCTAGCCTCCAAAGCTATGAGAGAATCAATTTCTCTTGTTTCAGGCCACCCAGTTTGAGGTAACATGTTACAACAGCCCCAGGTAACTAACATAGCCAGTGAACCCAGAGCAAAGGTATGGACCAATCAGCCTTCCTGCAGCTCAACTGTTTGGTGGGAAAGAGGAAAGGAGGAGGGAAACCTAGACAGGAGAAGCTGAATCAGCTTTCATCTGTCTGACATCAGCTAGGCTTGGGACTGACTCTTCAAAGCTGTGCAAGTACCAGCAGGTAAGCCTGCTTCACCTGAAAAGCAGGGAAGCAGAAGGTTCAGACTTGTTTGGCACCGATACCTTTGAAATGAGCTCTCTGTGGAATGTGGCAGGGATGCGGGGGTGGAGGGGGGAGAAGGTGGGGGGGAGGGGGCAGGATGACACTTTAACATCCTCTTCCATGGGTGTAAAGGAGAAACCTGAACACCATCCAGGCACAGTGGGGAAAGCAATCCATCCTGGGCACCCATCTCTCCATCCTTATTGTGTCTCTGGAAGGCTCAGTGGTCTACTGGAGATGCTTCTAAGCAGTCCCCTAGTTGCCTAACCATGCTGAGCCTACTCCCCCCTCCCACTGAGAAGTCAGTGCAATAATGCAGCAGAGAACTGGTATGCTAGAGCTGTAGGTGTGCCCTAACCGGTTTGGCTCAGCGGATAGAGTGTAGGCCTGCAGACTGAAGGGTCCCAGGTTCGATTCCGGTCAAGGGCATGTACCTTGGTTGTGGGCACATCCCCAGTAGGGAGTGTGCAGGAGGCAGCTGGTTGATGCGGTCAAGGGCATGTACCTTGGTTGTGGACACATCCCCAGCAGGGAGTGTGCAGGAGGCAGCTGGTTGATGTGTCTCTCTCATCAATGTTTCTAACTCTAGCCCTGTCCCTTTCTCTCTGTAAAAAAAATCAATAAAAAAAATTTTTTTTTTTTAAAAAGAGCTGCTGGTGTGGCAACCTTTATACAGCCGTTGTCTGGATATTTCTAACAGTAACGAGTGGTGTTGGCCTCACATTCATGGAACCCCCTTTGGGTACCAGGCTCTGGGCTGGACACTGGAGAGACTAAGAATGAGCTATCATCTTTGATAAATTAAGTGTGTCAGCGATGTGGGATTAGACATAGCTTTTATTTTTCCTTCTTAAAATGTCTTTTAATGTTCAAATAATGTTTTATACTGGAATGCTTAAAATTAAAACTCTGGTAAGATATTTTTAAAGATGTGGGGAAAGCTGCCACATGCATTTATTTGTTTGTTTGTTTGTTTTCCACTGGGTAACCCACTTCAGTGCCTGCTGCCTAGGGACAGGGGTCAGGCAATAGTTGAAGGCCACAGTTTGCTCTGGCGTGGGGCACCATGAGAGGCCCAGGGGGCCGGACATGCCCTAAATTGCACTTATTTTAGTCTAACAACATTGCTCACCATGGCACTAGGTACCTAGGGAGACAGTGCCCGCCCTCTCATTTATCTTCACCCACACTGCACTCCAACAATGGGTCACTAGGACATGATTGGTGCCTAATTATTTCAGGTATGCTGGTTTTATTTTCCCAGATTAGCTCCCCCAGGGCAGGAATTGCCTCCTTTCACACCATCTGTTAGCCCCTATTCAAAAACCCACCTTGCCCCAAGATTGGCTGGCCTTACAGGCAGAACTATGCAATGTACCTCTCTCTACCTTTCTGGAAAACAAGCCATAACAAGCTGCCTAATGGTTATCTTAGGGCAAGGAAGGAAGCAGAAGAGACGATGATTAGGGGTCTGCTTCATCATTTCCTATTGGTTCACCCTGAGATGGCACCGCCAAGACTGTAGGGCAAAGCCTGCACCTGCGGCCAAGATCCATGGGGAGGCACGGGCACCTGGGAGCAGATGCTGCATGCTGGCAAGTGTATGCCACCCTGAGGCTGGAGCAAACGAAAGCCTTCTCGGTGACTTCTAGAATTCTATTGTCCCTGCCTGACTGCCACAGGTGCTTTGGAGACATGCTGGAAGCAACAAGGGGAATTTGACCCCATACATCTTTGGAAATGTGGATAGACACTGTCAGACACTGTGCTAGCTTCTTTATAGCTGCTCTCCTATTGATTCCATTCAGAGGCTCTACCAGGTAGTACTAGCCCTATCTCAGTGGTGGGGAAACTGCCTCGAAAAGACAGAGCTAGGATTGGATCTCATGTCTTATTGACTCAGCACAGACGTTCTGCATGACCACAGTTCAACACAATTGGGAGGGAGGAGAGAGAAAGAGCTCAAGCAAAATGGCTAGTTCCTAGCCATTTCTCTCCCAGAGCTGCAGCCACTGCTCACCAATATAGGCAATAAATTTTGACGAAGACCCTCAAATGATTCGACAAAGCCAGCCTCTACGCATATCTGTAGCCTTGGACAGAAGAGAAAAAGAGAACTCCCTTGAGGCCACCAAACTAGGCTTAAAAGCTGCACTCTCCCTCCTCTTGGTGCAGAGCAGCTAACTGGGGTTAGAGCCCTGGAAACCAAACAAAAGGCTCCCAGGAGCCCACCTCCTAGCCTCACCGCTGCCAGACACTGGGAAGGGGAAGGGAGCCCCGCCCGCCTTCATTCCTCCACAGACTAATAAAGATTTGGCCTGTCATCTCCCAGGGAGCAGGGACCAAGGCTGGCTGTCTCATTTTTCTTCTCCACACGGCAGATCTGCCTTTAAAACAAAAAGTCAGCAATAAAATGGGTCATAAACATGTATATGGGGTTATAGCCCCCTTAGAGTAGGGGAGGGAATTCTCCCAGCCCACAGGCCTGACAAAACCAAACTCCCAAGTTCCTGGGTGTCACCACAAGGTCGGGGAGGGGGAGGCTGGTGGAGGCCACACTCTTACTGTGTGGCTGCCACTGGCGGCACTCTTTAGGCCAGATCCTCCCTGGCCTCAAAGTTATAGGTTTATTTGCAAATGAGGATATCCAGCTGGCTTTACAGATTTGGGATGATTCTGAAAAAAGTCACATTCACACACTCTAAAATGTTCAAGTATATAGCACATACATGACCAAAAAAATGCACTTTAAATACATCATAACTAAGCACTAGTTTTGAAATTAGCACAGAAAATTGAACCGCTGCCTTGTTACTTATTTTATTTATGCTTTTTAAAATCTCTCTTTTGGAGACAGAAATTCCAGGGAAGCAGTCATCATTATACAGATATTAAAAATATTTTACTGTTGAGGTCTCCAAATGGGCTTGAGTATATTAAACCTACTTCAGTGCCTTGAAATGGTTTTGTCATCTCTGTAGAACCAGCTGAACTGCAAACTGTTCAAGTAAAGAGTTTACCAGTAAACTGTCTTTGGGACTAAAGATGTTAGCTCTTTTTTTTCTTTTTTAAAATCCTCACCCAAGGATATGTTTCTTATTGACTGAGAGAGAGAGAAACATCGAGGTGAGAGAAACATTGATTGGTTGCCTCCCATACACAGCCCGACCAGGGATGTAACCCATAACCTAGGTATGTGCCCTGACCAGGAATCTAACCCGCAACCCTATTTTGCACTGGACAACGTTCCAACCAACTGAGCCACCTGGCCAGGGCTAGCTCTTTTCAAATAGGGAAGAAACTGTCATATGGAAAAAAGATTAGATTTATTCCTTATGGATCCAAGATATGGTGATAATAATAATAATAATTATTATTATTTTCCCAGAAGAGCTGACATTTAGTAAGCACATCCATAATATCAAGCAGTTTTCTAAGAGCATTAAATATATTTTTATTCATCTTCACAACTCTATGAAATTATTACTATGATTGTTCTAATTTTGTAGATGAGGATACTGAAGCTCAGAAAAGGTAAGTGTCTTGTGCAAGGACAAACGGCTGAAGATTAGGGAAGCCACTGCTCAAGCTGGGCAGCTGCCGAAGGACCAATGGGTAGATAGTAACACTGCCTGCACATGGGATGGGCTCCCTCCCAGAGAGTGCACCTTCAGACTGAGAGTCATTCAAGCAGCAGCTGTTGTAGTGAGAGCACTGGAGATACCATGTAGGGGAAGATGGGCTTGGAGAAGACTCACGGCAAGGGCCAAAGCCAGCAATGCGACATACAGGACCTGGGCAGAAGGTAGTGGAAATGGACACTGGGGGGTTATTTAAAAATGTGGAATGAGGCCCTGGCTGATTTTGCTTAGTGGTTAGAGCATCGGTCCTTGGACCAAAGGGTCTTGGGTTCTATTCCCAGTCAAGGGCACATACCTCAGTTGCAGGTTTAATCCCGGTGTGTGTGGGAGGCAATGAATTGATGTCTCTCTCTCTCTCTCTCTCTCTCTCTCTCTCTCTCTCTCTCTCTCTCTCTCTCCCTCTTCCCACCCCCTTCTCTCCTCCTCCCTCCCTTCCACTCTGCACTCTGGCTGAAAATCAATGGGAAAAAATATCCTTGGGTGACGATTAAAAAAAAAAAAAAAAAGGAAAGAAAAAGTGGAATGAGGGCAGCTCCACAATGGAAAGGAGATTATGCCGGTCCTTCCAAGGTTCAGGAAATTAGGGCCACAGAGAAGAGGAGAAAGCAGGCCATTTTAGGACAAGGATTTATAAGAGGCTGAATGTAAAGGTAGAGAAGGCAGAACTACTTTCTCACCATCTACAAAGGTTTGAAAGATATAAGATGGCTCAGGATGGAGTGAGTGAATGAACTAGTGAGTGAGGCAGAGGGGCTGTGACCTCAGATGGATGGTCAGCGATAGCAGGACTGAGGGAGGCCAGGGGTCAGGAGGGATAGGGGCTATATCAGTGACAGGAAAGGAGGTGGCTGTTGGAATTTTCCCAAGGTTTCTAGTCCTAGTCCCAAGGGTCTAAATGAAATATTAGGTGAGAATGTGAAAATCATGTGAGCTTGAGAGGAGAAAATGTATATAAAAGTATCTGATGGTGCCTGGCAGTTATAGCTGCTCAATAACCTTAGGTTGAAACTGAAGTATTATTTTTTATTTGTTTGTGTATATATATATATATATATATATATATATATATATATATATATATATATATACATATACACACACACACACACATATACACACACACACATATACACACACACACACACACACACATATATGTTAATTGATTTCAGAGAGGAAAGGAGAGAGAGAGAAACATCAATGATGAGAGAGAATTATTGATCGGCTGCCTCCTGCATGCCCCCCATTGGATATCGAGTCCGCAACCCAGGCATGTGCCCTTGACTGGAATCAAACCCAAGACCCTTCACTCCACAGGCCAATGCTCTATCCACCAAGCCAAACCAACTAGGGCTGAAACTGAAGTGGAGTCACATGAACCTTGAGAAATTTTCTCCTTACTGTTGCCTTTTGTTTTACAGCCAAATATTTACTATATACTGTGGCAACCAATGTGTTTGAGATAATTTAATATGAACCAGACATTGACATGGCTTTTACCCTCAAGGCACAGCCGCAGATACATAGTGCAATCTGGTGGTGACTATTCACTGGTTCAGCAGATCATTATTGAGCACCTACTACACTATGTTCCAGGCAGTTGGTGATACACTAGTGACAATCAGAAAGTCCTGTGCACATGGAGTTCATGTGGCCAATCAATGAACAAACACTCAGGAACGGACTGCTATTACCAAGTGGGGCTAAGTGCAATGGAGAAAAATAAAGCAGGTTAGAGAGACAGAGAGTCAGTTGGGCACAGGCGGCCCTGTGTTAGATGGGGTGATCTGGGAAGGCCTCTGTGAGGAGGTGACAGGTGGGCAGTGAGGGAATGCCTTCCAGTCAGAAGGAATAGCAAGAGAAAGAGTCCCGAGGCAAAGAACAGCAAGTGGCCAGCGGAACACGCACCTCCATTTCCCACCTGCCATCGGAATGGGGGAGACTCTGAGGACGCAGAGGAGCTTGGGTCCTCGAACTCTGGAGCTCAGCACCCTGTCACCACCCCGCACTCACACTGGGTGAATGAGAAACGAACTTGAACTGTGTTGCGCCACTGAAATTGCGGAGCTGTTACAGCAGTAAGCCTCCTGGGTAAGGATATTACATAAATTGCTTACATATAATTAATAGATATTAATATGTAATATGAAGCACATTATATGATGTTAATCTTTAATGTGTGTTATATAATACACATTAATATATGAATTGGTATATTAATATCCCTAGTGCCAATATTAATTTTGGTAGCAGAAAAAAGGGCAAATCACTGGAACTTAATCAGCCTTCATTTCCTCCTTTTTGAGAAGGGAGGACATTGTTCTGCTTATGTTACAAGCTATAATGAAGAATGAATAAAATTATGCATTTGAAAGCTTGCTGAAAACAAGTGTGTTTTTCACCTGAAATACAATGATCAAAATTGCTGTTCTACATATCTGCATCAATTTCCTTAGGCCAAGTTCATGGCTTTACTTTCAGTGAGGACCAGGTGGTTTTTCTTTATCCCCAATCAGAAAGAACTTACCTGAGTCCCAGCATCTGCCTCTGAGTTGATATGATTGGAACAGATAGGACCTGAAAAGCATTTGTTGGGACAGTTCTTTTTGGCACAAGATGGGAGATGGATGGGTGGTGAATACATTAAAACGTAAATTCAAAGATAATGGATACATTTTAAAAAATAAAGATATAAGTTCTTTGTGTTAAAGACTTTTTTTATGTTTCCTCACTTTATGTTTATTTTCCCAAGATGTGGTCCTGAATTCTATTTCTGGGGGGTCAAGGGGAGTGAAGCCAGAGAGATGTGTTGATGATCCAAACCGTCCCCACTGGGAAACGGGCCTCACTGAATGCTGGCAGTGCAGCGGCAATGAGAGCAGCCGGGCGTGTGAAGAGGCGCAGATGCGCCCACTCACACGCAACTCCAGGCAGCTCTTGTGATTTCTTCTACTCTCTTCTGGGCAGCGCTACTGTGCATTCAATAACAAACATCCCAGCGACCCCATGTTTAAAGTGGGTGAAGTCAGATACTTTCAATGAATGTCACCTCTTCCTTTTAGAATGAGTGACATCAATCTAAATAAATTATGCCACGGGACCAGATAACCCCAGCATCTCGGTGGCTGACAATGACAAGATTTCTTTCTCCCGTTACATCCCTGGAGAATTAGCGCCGGCTCTGTTCTACATCACTCCAGGGCCCAGGCTGAAAGAGGAACCCCCGTCCAGGACATCAATCCCCAGCCTGCGTGGGCACTGCCCTAAGACTCCAGGTGTAGGCTCACATAACGTACGTCTAAGTATTTACAAGTGTAGACCAAGCTAAAAACTGTGAAGTAAAGTATGTCCTTGGCCAATATATGTTCATAACAACCCAGGAGGTTAAAATGGTATTGCAAATTCTTGGGCTTCGTGGAGCTCCAGGCAGAAACATCCCCATGCAGGGAGAAGTGGCCAGGGGCTCCCTTTCCGCTCCCTCCCCTACCCCGCTCCACCCTGCACTGTGAAGGCTGCGCTGTCCACCATTCAAGCTCAATTCCCAGCCCTGCAGGCCTCGGGCGCCCCGAGCAGTGTGGGCTGCACTCAGATGTGTACATCCAGGAGGGCCTGGAAGCAGGCTGCGCAGTCTGTGCAGACGACTCTGGAGTTCCGGGTACGTGGACTGGGATCCAGGAGTGAGGAGTGGGGGCGCATGAAGCCAGAGGAGCACCTGGACAGGGTCCAAGCAAGGGTCTGAGGGCAGCAGGTGGGCGGTATGGGTGACCTAGACAAAGGGGAAAAGGCATGCGGTGGAAACACATGGAAACTGATGCTGGGAAGTGTCACTTCCACCTGCATGTCACTGGCCCGAAAGTGAGTCACATGGCCAAGCCTGATGTCCACGGGGCAGGAATATCATCCTGTTGTCTGGGGGCCTACAGCATAGGGAGGGACAGTGAATATTTGGACCAGTGATATTATCTTCTTTCCTCAGACGCCAGTACTGAGGGTGGAAGGAAGAAGGGAAAAATCCAGGGGTGGAAAATACAGATTACAAGCCCACAACTGGTTGCTTTCTACGTGCAGTAAAGTGACACAGTACCTTGCAAATAGCAGGCGCTCAGTGGAAGGTGGGGGAACCGGATTGAAATATGACAGTGTGGAAAATGCCCCCACAATCCCAGCATCCTCTGCGGGAAGAGGACAATTACTTGGCAAAGGGAAAACAGTAAGTCTCCCGGGATACATTCTGGCTCAAACTAATAATGTGTTGCTTGAGGCGACCAATTTGTACAAACAAACCAATCGTGAAGAGAAGGAGGGGGAGGCAATTTGTGAAAGTGAACCTGGCAGTGGCTGCCTCCCCCTACCCAGGTCCCCCTCCCCCCTCTCCTGGGGAAAAATTGTCCTCCTGATTCCAATTCTGCAGAAAAATACCTTAGACACAAGTGGTTTCACAAAGCACATCGAGTAAGCCCACCCTTCAGTCAATGAAAACTGAGAGAATGAAAGACACTGCCTTTCTGTAAAGGTGGGTTATAAAAATTGGCCAAGGACATAAAATAAAACTTCTTCTGCGTTTGATTTAGCTCTTTTTCCACAACTTTAAAAATTTTTCTTCCCATAGACTAAATCCTATCTCTAAAATATGAAAACTACATTATATTGCTCTCATCCTAATGGCTACTACTCATTATATTCCAGGACTTCGTGTACCTGGTCTCACAGAACCCTGGAAACAAACGTGCAAGCTCAGGGTGATCCTTATTATTTCCGTTCTACAGTTGAGGAAACTAAAGGTCGTTGAGGTTAAATGATTTGCCCAATATCACAGCGCAGGGAGTAGCAGAGCTGGTGTCTGACCCTGGTCTGTCCAACTAAGATTACTAGAGCTTTCCATTATACCACACCACTTCCTGCAGAGAATGGGCACCTAGCATTGTGCGGTGCAAGGTTAAACACAAGCACGTGGCTCTTTCAAGGAGAAAAGCCTAGCCCACTCCACCCACAGCAAAATAGCCAGCAGCCACCCCTCAAATAGGCCAGCCTGCAAACAAACACATCTAACATGAAAGAATATTTTAAAATAGCTCCAGTAACCTATGTAACATATTTCTTTCTAAATAGAAATATTTTCATTATTTTTTCTGAGTTTCAGAGGGATCCCATGATTATTATAAATAATTCATATCCTATAGAAATAAATGTAGTAAGGAATGAAAGTCCACTACCTCAAGATAATCAATATTAGCTGCTTGGGATACAGTCTATTAAAATTTTTTAAATATATTTAGGAACAGAAATGTATGTACGTATACACACACACACACACACACACACACACACACACACACACACACACATAACAAAACTATATGTAGGCCAATAGAGCAAAACTATTATACATGTTATTCTGCAACCTTCCTTTTTCAATTCACAATATAACTGGGAGCACTTGCCGTGGCTGCATAGCATTCCATTTTAATTGATATTTGGTTGGACATTTTGGTTTTGTTTGTTTGCTTTTGCTAATATAAACAGTGCTGCATTGCATGCACAGGCATGTGTCTAATTATTTCCTGGGGATAAGGCAACAGCCTAAGCGTGTGACATTTAAACTGGCACCGATGGCCAGAATGACCTCTAGAAATGTCTTTCCACAGTCCTTGCATGCAAATTCCCAACTCTCCAACCAACACTGCACAGTCTAATTCCTTTAAATGCCACTAAGCTAATATGCATAATTGTTTAATCTGCACAGCTGATTATGGGAATTAATAAACTTTTTTACATCAGTTCTTTGCATTTCTTCTCTTGTGACTTTTGAACTGTCCTGTAAGCCAGTGAGTCCGGCAGGATAAACCAGCCCCCTGGTGAGCCAGCAGGCCACTGTGCAGATAAGCAGGTGAACAGGCTGACCAAGGGGTTTATCAAGCATGAACGATTCCTTTCTCCTGACTCTAGCTGTGGCAAGCAGGCTGAACGTGGAGTATCAGACCCCAGACCCAGTCTCTACACCAAGTGGCACGCTGGTGATGCCTCCAGAAAGAGGACACCGATGGTTTAGTGTCAGTGAGGCTGTTCTGTGCAGGGAAGGGGGGGCTTTACTAGTAAGTGGTGTTTGTCTAGTATTATGGGCTGAATTGTGTATCCTCAAAATTTACATATTGCGTCTTCACCCCAGGTGCCTCAGTATGTGACTATATTTGGAGACAGGGTCTCTAGAGAGGTAGTGAAGTTAAAACGAGGTCATTAGGATGGCCCCAACCCAGTATGACTGTCATCAGAGGAAGCGATGACGACACCGAGACACACAAAGGCCAGAAGACCGGGTGAAGAAACAGGAGAGAGGCCTCCAAAGAAACCAACTTTGCTCATGTACCTTGATCTAGGACTTCTAGTCTCTAGGACTGTGAGGAAATAAATTTTTGTCGTTTAACCCAGTCTATGGTTCTTTGTTAGGGCAGCTCTAGTAAACTAATACACACAGCACTCCACATGAGACTAAGGAAAAGTCAGGTGTCCATTTCACCGAAAAAGAGGCGGCGGAGCACCCTTGGTGCTACCATTGGAAAGGGCTGACGTCTCATTGATGTTTGCAACCTGCATAGAGCACTGATTTGTGTTTCCAGATGAACCCCAAGATGGTAACATGAACTTGTCCTTGAGACCCATGGCAGATGTGAATTCTACCAGGCAGCTGCCCTTTTACAGCTGTGTGACCTGTTTCCTCATCTGACCCAAGGGCCTGTGTGAACTCATTCTCTCCCTGGAAACAAACATGAAAAACTTTAACATTAACGAGGAGCATTTTAAAGCTCTAAGCCAGTGATTCTCAGCCTTTCTAATGCCGCGACCCTTTAATACAGTTCCTCATGTTGTGGTGACCCCCAACCATAAAATTATTTTCGTTGCTACTTCGTAAGTGTAATTTTGCTACTGTTATGAATCGTAATGTAAATATCTGTGTTTTCCGATGGTCTTAGGCGACCCTGCTAGCGGTTCTCAACCTGTGGCTAAAAGTCTCTAGGCCTCGGCTTCCTTACCTGGAAAATGGAGAAATCCTACTAAATAATCTCTTACATTTCTTATAACTTTAAAGGTCTGTGACTCCAAACCAATCACTGTGATCCTAAACCAAGTAAGAAAACATCTATTTCCAGAGGTTTCAGGGCTAATGACAATAAATACCTGGGCGGGGACTCTGCCAGCCACTACGGTTTGGGCACCTCTGTCAGCTGATACTTTGTTGAGTCAGAGTTCACATCTTTTACCGAGAAAAAGGCACAGCTCAGAAGCCTGAGTTTGCTGGGTCTTTGAATGATTTGCACGAGAGCTTCAGTGAGCAATTCCTAATCTCACTTAAAGCAGTGATGTTGGTTAACTCACCTAGGAAGCTATTTAAAGTGGGAAAACCCATCCTTCACAGAGGAATTTGATGACCTACATTTAAAACATTCAGCAGAATAATTAAAAATTATGACCAAAGGAACTCTTTCCTATTTTTCTCAACTCTCTTTCTAGACTTGAGTCCTTGGGATTAAGGTATTTTGAGGCAAGCTTTTCTTTTTTTCTGAGGTGGGAGGCAAGGGCATAATACTGATATAATGTGATCAAAAGAGGAAATATAACTAAAAATGTTCATTGGACACCTCCTCGGGCCCAGGCATGGTGCTGGAGATCAGACTGTAGGGATAATGCAAACTGGAAAGCCCCACTGTTGCCCTGGAGGCCCTGAGTTTGATGGGGAGATGACTTCCATGCAAAGAACATGCCTCTCAAAGGTTGAACAGATGGTACAGGGACCACAACCTAGAGTAAAACTCAGGAGAGAACCTATTCAGGATTGTAGCTGGGAGAAAGAATTTTTTAAATAAGTTAACTTATTTTTGTCTCTCAAGCAAAATATACTCAAAGTTAAAAATAATCATAAAATACAAAAGTGCCTTGCTCTGGCCAGCATGGGTCAGTGGTTAGAACGTCTGTGCACCAAAGGGTCTTGGGTTCGATTCCCAGTCAAAGGCACATACATGGATTATAGGTTTGATCCCCAGCCCTGGTCGGGGCATGTGCAGAAGGCAACCAATCGATGTGTCTCTCTCACATTGATGTTTCTCTCCCTCCCCCCTTCCACTGTCTAAAAATCAATGGAAAAATATCCTCAGGTGAGGATTAAAAAAAAAAAAAAAAAAAAACCAACAACACAAAAAACACGCTAATTGCTGTTTATTGGGAATTTGGGCCCCGGAGTCTGTCTAATGCTCTTCCAGCTGCAGTAGGATTACAATAGGACAGCAGAGACACATGCTACACCTTGTAAAAAGGCATGCAGCCCGGGTGATGCTCTCATATCATCACCCTTCACCAATAATAAATGACAGGAGAAACCTTCTGAGAATCTAAAAAGTTCTTCTTGCAAAAATTGGGTTCTCAAGTCCATGTCTTTCTACCCAGCATAAACACTTGTTTCTGAGGGGAAAAATGAGTCCAAAATCCCTGGGGATATCCTACTGCTCTGGCAGAATTCCACTGTGATCAATTAAATGAAAATAAATCCAGAACATCTGGTCTATATTTGTTTTTAAGACCCTGAGGGTTTAGATTCAAAGAAAGTTTGGGAAAATGTAGTCTTAGGTCTGCTGAATCTAGAATAAAAAAAAAAAAAAAAAAAAAAAAGGCCCAGAGGTACAACAGAGCCTGAGACAAAGTAAGGCTAGCTTTGTGTATCCAGGAAAGTTTGGCAAAATGTCTTTTTCTAGTTTCCCAACACTTTAGCAATGGCCTGCACTTCCAAGTCAATTTGGCCAATTGATGTGTGTTTGGGTTTCTGTACTAGGTGACCAGATAGGCAGTATGGGTTAAAGAAAGACTAAATTTACATTAGTACATATATACACATATATACACATATAAATATACGTATACACATATGTGTATAAATTCTACATATACATACATATAATTTCAGGACTTTTCAAAGTCCTTAATAAGCTGATAGATGCTATGAATCTCCAACAGAGGAGACACAATATGACCTAATGCACTGGCCCCCAGCATCCGGGCTTTTCTTGGGCTGCTCCATGGGACACACTTGGGAGGAATGCTGGACTCTTAACCCAATGAGACACAAATGTCTGCGATGCAGATGACTCACCACCTGCACCTTCACTGCGTTCATTCATGGATCCGTTCACCAGACAATTATTACACACCTGCTATGTGCTTCACCCAGCCTTGTCATTCCTCACTAATGCATACAGCCTGAGCATTCTCATCCCATACTTAAATCTTCACTTTTCTTATGCTTAAAAAAAAACCCAAATGGAAGCCCACCACTTAACAGCTGCTTGAGCTACTGCAAACATTTCTGTGCTCTCTCTTGCCTGGTTGCAATGGCTTCAAAGGCAGAGGCTTATCTTTGTTCCCTCCATCCTCTTGCTGTTTACCCATGCGTATAAAACTAGCGGCATCACAGAGCTGCTCAGCTGTCAGTATGACAGGGTGGGCCTATCAGCTAGGGAAAGGGGACCCTGGGAGACAGGGGTGAAAGACGAAGCAAGTATCATTAGGAATTCTTGCCTGTTCCCAGTCCTCCTGCCATTGGCTCTGGGGAGCTGAACCCCAGAGCAAATATCAGCACTGCTCCCAGCTCTGCCCCACACCTGTGGCTTAGCCAAGGAGAGGGGATTTGTTTCCCTGCCTCCTCCTAATTATCCCCTTGGTGAGAAATGAGAAAAAAGTGGGGGCTGATCACAGAGTCTTGCCCTCCACAATTATGCTGGGATCCGGATGGCCCTGTAGGGCTGCCAACTGCCTGCAGAATTCCTGCCTCCATGACAGGAAGGAGGCTGTGGCTCCCTGCGCCCCATGAGGAGCAACAGCTCAGAGCAATGGGCCAAGTAAACAGGCTGGGCAGGGCCTCCGTAATCCCTCTCTACACAGGAGATGAATCACGAAGCACCTGCCTGGTGGCTTCCTCACACATTGCTATCAGGGAAAGCCCAGGACACCTGGGCCAAGGGAGCAACTCTTCACCCCCTACTTCCCTCCCCAAGGCATGGGGAGGGGGGGTGGGGGAGAGAAGGACAGATAAATGACAAGTCTCCCTAAGGCAGTGCTCCCCAAAGGCCCCCAAGCTGTTAGCACAGAAACCAATCACACTGAAGTCCCTGCAGGCCTCTGCATTGACCTGTGGCTCGCTGCTGAGAGGTGCAAAGCCCTTCTGGGACCCCATCCCACCACGCGTGTCAGTGACAGTCCTCTTTGGGACAAGAAAGGGGTAGGCAGTAACTATCATCCTGTCCCATATCACAGGGAAATGAGGCCCAGAGCTATTCCGTTGGGGATTTTCTTTTAGTCCTACAGCACTTAGCACTGTACGAAGCACCTGCGCACACACGTCGCCCTACCTGGACAGGGATGCTCAGCCCCATTTCACAGATGAGGAATCAGCTCTGGGGAGAGCATTGCCCGAAGGAGACAGACAGATGAGATCTGCTCCATAGCCTCAGGGGGGTGCAGCTTACTCTGACGGAGCCATCCAGCCTCAAAGGATAGCTCTCCCAGAGCCACTGCCACAGACCTGGTGCCGGATTTCTCTGAAGCTCTCAATAGCTCAACTGACAGTATTTATAAATTCCCCACCACTGAGCAGGTGAATAAATGCCAGAGGTTTCGAAACACATGGTCATTCTCCTAAACCTTGTTTGTCCTTACCCACCTTCTATCCTGGGATCCAGGATGGGTTAAAGGCTTTTCAAAGCCAGGGCTCTACCCTGGTCACACAGGTCAGGGTGTTCAGGAAGAGCCTCATTGGGTTTCCACAGCTGCGGCAGCATCCAGACCAGGGGTCCTCAAGCTTTTAAACAGGGGCCAGGTCACTGTCCCTCAGACCGTTGGGAGGGCCAGACTATAGTTTAAAAAAAACTATGAACAAATTCCTATGCACACTGCACATAACTTATTTTGAAGTAAAAAAAACCAAAACGGCAAAAACACCCGCATGTAGCCCGCGGGCCGTAGTTTGAGGACGCCTGATCCAGACTGTCCACTCTGCCTAGGGGAGGGCTCTCTGGGTCACCCACCTCAGAGCGTCTCCCTTTCTCAGGGCCCTGGAGACACTGATGGCCACCTCTGGGCCTGGAGGAACAGGTGGAGGTGAGATACAAAGGATGATGCTCCATCATAAGCAGATGGGGGCGCTCCCTAGCACATGGGCCCACCTGGACCCTTGCCTTACTAAAGAATCGGGTGTTTCTTTCCACAAAGCAGTGCCTAGAAACTTGTTTACATAACACAGTACTGTGGGAACACAGCAGTTATCTGTAAACACTCATATCTGATAAGGAAACATCAGCTTATTCCTCAAGCTTTCCTACTACTCATCTTTTTAAAATCCCTTTTATCCTATTCAGGTTAAAAATAACTCCAAGGCAACAACAACTATATATATATTTTTTTTCTTTCTCTATAATATCTATCTCTACAGAAGGTCTGAAAGGTAACACAGCAAACTGATAACCATGATAATTCTGGGGACACCACCAGATTTGGGAACCACTGGAAAAGGCTTTGGAACTTGGATTGAAATTCAGGTTTGTCCGTTTCTTAGTCGCATTCTCTTAGACCAGTTTCTTAACCTTCCAAAGTCTCAGAATCACCTAGGACAGTGGTCGGCAAACTGCGGCTCGCGAGCCACATGCGGCTCTTTGGCCCCTTGAGTGTGGCTCTTCCACAAAATACCACGTGCGGGCGCGCACATACAGTGCGATTGAAACTTTGTGGCCCATGCACAGAAGTCGGTTTTCGGCCTGGGCGAGTCTATTTTGAAGAAGTGGCGTTAGAAGAAGTGGGGGTGTCGGTCGCATGTGGCTCGCGAGCCGCGGTTTGCCGACCACTGACCTAGGAAATGGGGAGAAGGATACCTGCCTTGCAGGATTGTTGTAAAGGCCAGAGATAGCACACACCTGGCACACAGTACACAGTGAGTCCTGGCTGTGATTATTCTACTTCTGAGGAGAGGGTGGTTGCCCCAAGGCCACACCTCCAGCCTCCCTGCAGCCATGGGAGAGAACTGAGAGCATCACTCATCACTCTTTAGTCCTGGTTTTGCATCTGTGGCTGTGGAGCGACCCCAGCCTACGGGCCATTTAGTTCCTGATGGGGATTAGAGAGTGTTGCCGATTCTCTATTTGCTCACCACCACCCATGACCCCAAACCCACTGATACTTGTCATCACCTGCTCTGTGGCCTGGTGGCTGACCTCTGTGGGCTGCCTCACCAGGTCTCCTGGCCCTTTGGCTTCCAGCTGGATCTGCTGATGGGAAGCACCAGCACAAATCTGGGTATTGATTCCCCACTCTCCCCACCTCGCCAAGTCTCTGACAGTGGCTCTGTCCCTTTTATAGCCAGAGGTATAACAGAGCCTGAGACAAAGTAAGGCTGGCTTTGTAAATCCAGGGAAGTTTGTCAAAATATTTTTTTCTTGTTTCCCAACACTTTAGCAACAGCCTGCATATCCAAGTTAACTTTGCTAGTCGATGCGTGTTTGAGTTTCTGGACCCTGTGGGGCAGCCCCTCTTCCATGATTCTAACTCTTGCTGCCTCTGTAAGCAGTCCTGTCATTACACTCTTATCAGATAAACCCTTCCAAGGGCTCCATCTGCTTCCTGCCAGGACCCTGACTGAAACAACAGGGCGGAGGCTTTCTCAGTGCCTATTGTAACCCTGTCAGAAAAGATACTTAAAATAACTGGAGACCATTAAAGCTTGGAAGACAGAGTAATAATGTCCAGTTCAGGCTAGCACTCTGATTTCATCACTGCAACTTCAGGTATTAAAGCAATTTTCACCTAAGTAGAGAGGCCACTGAAAAAAGAGCCTGAACAGAGACATGCTGACTTTCCCTGAAGCGAGGAGCCCATTCTCCACCTCTCTAACCTAATGAGATCCCTGGGGCAGGTGAGGGAAGAAATTGCATCCTTGAGGATCACTCCAGAGTCCGTGTGCCCTGAACCAATACATCATCTGTGTCCTCTGTGGGAAGGCTTGGCAAGGAGGTCAGGAGCATGGAGAAGCGAGGAGGAGAAGCACAGCCTCAGCTCCTGATAGTGCCCTGCCACCAGGAAATGCTCCCCACGGCAGAGATGGAGGCGTGGGGGCATATTTCAGCCACTGACCGGATCATCAGCCACTGACCAAATCATCAGCCACTGACCTGATCATCAGCCACTGTCCTGATCATCAGCCATGGGGATCAAGCAGAACTGAGGAAATGTCTGTGAAAACAAAATGCTAGAAAGAACTGTAGCTTATGAAAAGAGAGAGAGACTGTGTTAAACTAGAATTCTTTGCAAATTTATCAAATACCAAACTAAATTCTGTGTGTATCTATACACACACACACACACACACACACACACACACACACACACACACACTAGACGCCTGGTGCACAAAATTCGTGCACGGGGGTAGTAGGGTATGTGTCCCTCAGCCCAGCCTGCACTCTCTCCAATCTGGGACCCCTTGGGGGATGTCCAACTGCAGGTTTAGGCCTGATCCCACAGTCAGACATCCCTCTCACAATCCAGAAGTGCTGGCTCCTAACCACTCAAGTTACCCAAGTTTGAAAAATGATTCAGAGACAAATTCCTATACAACATTTGAGAAGGAAAAACATTATTGGACACACCTGCCTGCCTGCCTGATTGCCCCTAACCGCTTCTGCCTGCCAGCCTGATTGCCCCCTAACTGCTCCCCTGCCGGCCTGATTGATGCCTAACTGCTCCCCTGCCGGCCCAATCACCCCCAACTGCCCTCCCCTGCTGGCCTGGTTGCCCCCAACTGCCCTCCCCTGCTGACCTGATGGCCCCCAACTGCCCTCCCCTGAAGGTCTGGTTGCCCCCAGCTGCCCTCCCCTGCAGGCCTGGTCACCCCTAACTTCCCTCCCCTGCCACCCTGGTCACCCCCAACTGCCCTCCCCTACCAGCCTGGTCCCCCCCCCCCACAACTGCCCTCCCCTGCCGGCCATCTTGTGGCAGCTATCTTGTGATGACATAAGGGCACTGCGCAAGGGCGTGAGGACCACCTAGGCTTTTATTAGTATATATACTGTGTGTGTGTGTGTGTGTGTGTGTGTGTGTGTGTGTGTGTGTGTGTGTATATATATATACACACACTTATTGATTGATTCAGCAAGGAAGGGATAGAGAGATAGAAACATTAATGAGAGAAAATCATTGATCAGCTGCCTCCTGCACACACCCCACACTGGGGATCAAGCCCACAACCCTGGCATGTGCCCTCACTGGGAATCGAACCATGATCTCCTGGTTCAAAGGTCAATGCTCAACCACTGAGCCACGCCAGCTGGGCATGTTTGAACCCTTTCTCTTTGTAGAACCCCCAATAGTACACAGCAGAGGGTGAATGTTACCCAAGTTTGAAAAATGATTCAGAGACAAATTCCTAAACAACATTTGAGAAGGAAAAACATTATTGGACACACTGGGTATTTTCATCCACAGAGAAACTACCAGTAACTCAATCCCTTTCAAAGGAAAACAATCTCTTGGGCCCAACAACCAAAACACCAAGAACACACCACATGTTTCTAATGCCGTCCTAACCCTAACATGTAGTATGGCACTTGCCGACGGGCCATAATACCACCCTTGGGGCCAGCCGGCATTCCATCCTACACCTACTGGAAATTTAATCAATGAGACCCCAGGATGCTGCATGCTAATGTATATAGCTCAACTCAGGCCCAACAGAATAAACATAACTGCAAAATGATTTGTAGTCTAGACACAGTGGCTGAGTCCTGATTCTCATTCCACTTCACACGTTTACTTTTTCTCTGCTTAAATTTACCTCCCCTTTGCTGAAGAGGGAAGATGTGCGAGTGGTAGGATGCAAGATTCGATTTTGTGAATATTACCAATAGTTGTTATCCAAGGAGAAGCAAAATTGACAGAGAACAGCACTTGTACCAAACCGTCAGGAAAATAACACATTAAGACATACTGTCAAGTCAGCCCTGCGACTGGGGAGGTCCCGGCATAGGAACTATGATCCCTGTGAGCACCTGCATCTGTAAGAAAGCCACCCCTGAGTTCCTGCCCTGATGCCAGACAATCCAGTTCCTGCTGGCATGTGTCTGTGTCCCCCAAAGCCTCACCCTGGTGCTGGAGCTAAGAGGAAGCAGGACCTTGTTTCTTTGGTTTCAGTACCATTGTAATGCCAAACTCATTGAATTGACTGGCTTATTTCACTTGGCATGATAATTTCCAGGTCCATTCATGCTGTCTCAAAAGATGGCTATCATCAACAAATCAACAAACAACAAGGGCTGGCGAGGATGTGGAACAAAAGGAACCCTCGTGCACTGCTGCTGGGAATGCAGACTGGTGCAGCCACTGTGGAAAACAGTTTGGAGTTTCCTCAAAAATTAAAAATGAAACCCATTTGACCCAGATCCCACTTCTAGGAATATATCCCAAGAAATCAGAAACACCAATCAGAAAGGACAGATGCACCCTATGTTCACAGCAGCATAATTCACCATAGCTAAGATTTGGAAACAGCCTAAGTGCCCATCAGCAGATGAGTGGATTAAAAAACTGTCGTACACCTACACAATGGAATATTATGCTGCTGTAAAAAAGAAAGAACTCTTACCATTCACAACAGCATGGATGGACTTGGAGAGCATTATGCTAAGTGAAATAAACCAGTCAGAGAAAGATAAATATCACATGATCTCACTCATTTGTGGAACAACATAAACTGATGAACAAAAATGGATTCAGAGACAGAGAAGCATGGAACAGACCATCAAACCTCAGAGGGAAGGCTGGAGGGTGGGGGTAAGAGATCAACAAAGGACTTGTATGCATGTATATAAGCATAACCAATGGACACAGACAGTAGGAGAGTGAGGGCATGTGCTGGGGAGTGGGAGCAACCCGATAGAGGTCAATGGGGGGGAAAGGAGACATATATAATACTTCAAACAATAAAGAATAATAATAATAATAAAGACATACTGTCAAATGGTTTCCCAATATTGATCATCTTCTAACCCATCAGCCAATCTGTGTATGTTTTCTTTTCTTCTAACCCAATTTTGAATCACTCAGGAGTCTAGCATTTTGACTGGATGGTTAAGCCTGATCTTATTCTGCAAACAAAGCTGGCTACAGAGATTTGAAGAAGGGCTACAGGTCACCGAGAGTGATTTGCAAAGCTCTGTGGCTTGGTGCTCCGTCTTACCTGTAGAGTCGGCCCTAGATGCCCTGCCACTCATCTGCTCCTCCGCATTGATGAGCTGCAGGTCTGTGTATGAGGGGCCGCAACTAGGACTACTGGTGTCTTCAGAGTGTGTGGTCCAGCTGCTCTCGGAGGTCAGAGGGCATCTCCCCAGCGAGTTGAAGGAAGGGCATGTCCAGCAGGGCAAGGTCAATGGTAGGCCTGGGGACAGACCACAAACCAAAAGCATACACTTTAAATAACTGTTGTTTTCCTTCAGAGCTAGTCTTACTTCGATGTTGCTCCGACCCTATGAAATCTCAACAGCTGCGCAAGGCAAGGAAGTATGTAGGCAGTACCACTTATGATACTGAGCAGCAACTGAGACCCCACTGTGAGTCAGTGTCAAAATCGATACAACTGAGGTCTCATGACCCTCAAAACAAAACACAAAATCTTACTAAAGAATATGAGTGACTTTAGGGTCTACTTTTATTTCTAAACTTAAATTTCAGCTTCGTTCTAACCCAAACTACACGAGTCTTACAGTTTCACCCTTACCCTTACATTTTGTCCATTTTTAGTGACAGGCCAATGAGCTCAAGATAACTCACCAACTTACACTGCAAAATTAGGTGTACATCAGGTGAAGGGATAAGAGTGGATATGGAGTATACATGTATTTGCATATGAATGAGATAAGCCTCTGCATGCCTTGGTTGGACTGTAACTGGCAATGCTGCACATCATTACATGTGCAATTGGACATTTACCGGGGCTGCCGACATGCGAAACAATGAAAAATGTCTCTAAGGGGAAAACGCACAGGACTTGGCTTTATCTCCTTAGCCCTGAGCACCAAATTCAGCCTTTCAAAATCACTTCAGAAAGTCTCTTTTTTAGAAGTTAAGTTTTCTAAGACATATATGCGTAACCCAAGGACACAGGCAATAGTGTGGGGAAGGCCTGGGGTGGGGCAGGGATTGGGTGGAGGGGGACCGAAGGAGGGGGAATGGGGATATCTGTAATATTGACAACAAAAAATAATAAAGTAAAAACCAAGTTTTCAAATCAAGTTCCTAGTTTGTCTAGTTCACTGGCTTCCTAGGTTTCTCCACGGTGTTGCAAAAGACTATTATAGCAAATTTACTGAGAAGTATTGAAAACAAGTGTTGACAAGAGTATGGATAAGAAAGGAAGATTAAAAAAGAAATAAGGGTTTACTGAGTACCCATGAAATGTCAGCCACCTTTACAAGTGGCTCATCCCCCACCGATGCTGAGAAATAGGCAGTGGTCTTATTTTATAGAGTAGAAAAGGGACTCGGAGGTAAAGTAGCTGACCCAGAAGACTGAGTCAGTTCTCCTGCCTGGATTAAAATTACAGAGTTGGGTTAAAAAATAGGAAAAGAAAATTGAGATTTTAAGAGAGGAGAAAAAATAAATAGTACTATTTGTGGTATAGTATAAATACAAAACTACAGAAAATGTTCACTCCGTATTCTCTTAGGCATTTATGAAACATGTAGCTTTTTTCTCTGTCATGGTTCAACACCACTGTGGACGGAAAAAACGGGGCTCTATGGAAAGTAATCTCACAGGGTCATGGTGGGTAGTCACACCCCAGGAATATAACTTTAGTGAAAGGCTTACTTTTGCCTTAAGAAAGCCCTATCCATTATTTCTGTGTATCTAGGTTAACACACCTTTCCCCCCCCCCCCCAGGTTTTAAAACTTATAATTAGCATATTTAAAAATTGGGCATTCTAATAATTAAAAGCATTTGAGCAACAACAAAAAAGGCACTCTGATTAAACTGCATTTTACAGCCTGCAGGACACCTTGGACCAGGTTGGTTTTTACTCCAGATTTCACTGTTGTCCCACCCAGCTTCTTCCTCCACCAACACACAAGTTCTTTTCCTTCCCCGCCAGCCAGACAGGCCAATGGGAGAGAGAGGCAGGTGCGGCCTTTGTTGTCAGCAGTTCTCTGGTGTGAAATGGGGCAGCACAATCCTTTAAACTGATCCAAGCTCTTTGCATCTTACAAAGTTAAACAGCTAAAAGAAGTAAAACAAGAAGGCAATGCTTGTGGCACATACAATACATAGTGGCAGTGTGTGCCTCATTATGATTCACCTGCTTGCTTCTCCTGCTCAATCATTTAGTATTTTGAAGGTGGTGGATTTTTCTCTTGCGTTTGTGTCTTCTTCAATTTCAACTTATCGAATTTCTCAATCTCAGGAATGGGACTTACATTCCTCGGGTTGGTAAAGTCCCATGCCCTTAACCCAGTCCTGAAAAATGTGGAGCTGGGGCTTTAGTGGAGCTAAAATAGGACCAGTGTCCAGAGTTTCCGTTCCATGGAGGTGAGGAGTTCGATGTAGAATCAGGTTAGATTCAGTTCATCAGTCTATTGTGTGCAGGCTACATGGCTGGGGGCCACGTGGGCAAGGATAGAGCATGAGAGCCCCGTAAGCCAGGAGTCAGGTATGAGCAGCAAGAGACAGAGCCGCAAGAACTCCTTTGTTCAGGGGTTTAAATATTAAATCTTCCCATGTTTGCAGTGGCAATATTTGGGAAAATGCTGGCTAAGAATTTATTAAAAATTTTACTTGTCAGATTAGAAATCCCAAGGTATCACAAGCAGGGTAACCAAAACAACTCCACTAGTAGACATCAAAACTATATAAGGCCTGGCCAGGTGGCTCAGTTGGTTGGAACATCATCCTGTGCAACAAAGGGTTTGATTCCCAGTCAGGGCATGTTCGAGAGGCAACTGATTGATGTTTCTCTCTCTCTCTCTCTCTCTCTCTCTCTCTCTCTCTCTCTCTCTCTCTCTCTCTCTCTCTCTCTCTCTCTCTCTCTCTCTCTCTCTCTCTCCCCCCTCTCCTCTCTCTCTCTCTCTCTCTCTCTCTCTCTCTCTCTCTCTCTCCCCCAAATCAATAAACATATCCTGGCATAAGGATTTTTTTAAAAACTATGTAAGAAGAAAGACAAAGAGAAGATTTTAGGTTACTTTCAAAGAAATGATGATTAGGCCGATGATCGCTTTCCCAACAACAAGAGAAACCAATTCAGTGGCTGTCAATTAATCTTAGAGAAAGAAAAAAATGAGAAATAAACATAAGATGATAGAAAGAAAACGTATCAGTATTTGATAATAAACATAAATGAAATAAATATTCCAACTAAAAGGAAGACCATCAGGCTGATTAAATAAATGAAATCCAAATTGCTATTTACAGAAGACACATCAGTAGGGGGTGTTCTGGAGGCAGCCGATTGATGATTCTCTCTCATCAATGATGTTTCTATCTCTCTCTCCCTCTCCCTTCCTCTTTCTGAAATAAATAAAAACATATTTAAAAAAAAAGAAAATCCAGATCAAGATGACAGTGCCCATTCCCTTCAATTCAATATCATATTTGTGGGCAGAGCCTATGCAATAAGGCAGGAAGTGAGAAGGAGTAAAATAAAGAACAACCCAAAACTTTCATTATAAGTACCGGGCGCTAACCGATTGAGCCACTGGAGCTCCCCAAAACTTTCATTATATGCAGATAATATTTTTGTGTACATAAAATAACCAAAAGACCCTACTGATAAATTACCGAAGTAATAATTCTAACAAGGTACTAATATGTATATATAAATGAATTGTATTTCTGAAAAACAGCAAGAAATGTTTAGAAAATGAAACAAAATAGCATTTATAATAGCAACTAAAAATATGAAGCATACATATTAATAATTCTAAAGTTTGTTAATAGACCATAGAGAAACCTAAATGGAGAAATATACTATATTTAGGGATTGAAAGATTTAATGTTGTGAAGATGTTAATTCTTCTCAAATTGGTTTATAGATTTATTGCATCCTCAATCAAAATCCTAGCATGGTTGGTTTTTTTTCCTCATATTAATGAGCAGCATCATGCTATTAGGTATGAATGAAATAGAATTTTAAAAATATACATATTTAAAACAATAAAATAATAGAAATAATACTGGGGAAATACTATATGAAAAAATTTTGATTCCTACTTCACACTATAGAGAAATCAATTCTAAGTGGACTGAAAGTCAAAGTGTGGAAGGCTACCCAAGAAATATTTTAGAAGACATATAGCTAAATATGCTCATGACTTCAGGATAGGGATTTTCTTTACCAAGGCACAGAAAGCACTAAGCATTAAAAAAAAATTTCATATCATTAAAATTAAGAACTTGTTTTCACCAAAAGTCACCATAGCCTTGGTTGGTGTGGCTCTATGGTTAGAGCATTGACCCATGCACTGAAGGGTCAAAGGTTCAATTCCTGGTCAATAGCATGGACCTGGGTTGCTGGTTAGATCCCGGGCCCTGATAGAGTGCATGCATGAGGCAATCAATCCATGTGTCTCACATCGATGTCTTTCTCTCTCTCTCTCTCTCTCTCTCTCTCTCTCTCTCTCTCTCTCTCTCTCTCTCTTCCCCCCTCACTCCCCTCTCTTTCTCTCCCCTTCTTCTGTCTCTCCCTCCCACTCTCTATAAAAAAAAAAGTGAGTGGAAAAAATGGGTGAGGATTAATAACAAGAACTAAAAAGGCACCATAAAGAGAGTGAAAAGACCACCCACAGGGTAGGAGATAATATCTGCCATTCATTAAATCCACAAGAAACTCCTAGAAATCAGCAAGAGAAAAGGGAGAAGCCCCAACAAGAATATACTTGAATAGGCATTTTATGAAAAAATCCAAATGGAAAAAAATAGATGCTCAACCTCATTAGTAATCTAAGAAATGCAAATTAAAACCACATGAAATACCATTCTCCTTATCTCCCTTTTCTATCTCCTTACCTCCCCATGACAAAAATAGAAGTGAAAATTCCAAGTGTAAGAGAGCAAGTGAGGCTGAAGCCTCTTTTATATATACTAGAGGCCTGGTGCATGAAATTCGTGCACAGGTAGGGTCCCTAGGCCTGGCCAGCAATCAGGGCCCATCAGGTTTCCCGCCTCCCGGCCTCCCCACGCCCTCCTTTCCTTGCTCCCTCAGCACCCTGCCACTGCTGCTGGTCACCCACCATGTTCTGTGCCACCCCCTGGTGGTCAGCGCACATCATAGCAAGTGATCAAACTCCCAGTCTCTTGGTCGAACTCCCGAGGGGACAATTTGCATATTAGCCTTTTATTATATAGGATGGCTGATGGGAGATAAATTGGTGTTATCTGATAAAATTGAAGATAAACATACCCTACAGCACAGTAATTCCCCTCCAACTTTTTGTTGTTGTTGTTAATCCTTACCCAAAGATTTTTTTTTTCCTTAGGGAGAGTGAGGGAAAAATAGAGAGAAATATCAATGTGAGAGAAACATATCGATTGCTTGCCTTCTGAACGAGCCCTGACCAGGGCCCAGGTCAGGGAGAAGCCTGCAACCAAGGTACGTGCCCTTGACTGGAATCGAACCCCAGGCAAACACTCTATCCACTGAACCAAACTGGCTAGGGCCCCTCCAACTTTTTTATACAAGAGAACCACTTACACATGTTCACCAGGGTTTATGTTTAGAATCTTTCCAGAAAAAAACACACAAAAGGAATGCTCAAAGAAGCACATTCTTATTTCTAAGAAAAGTAGAAACAACTCAAATATTCACCAATAATAGAACAGAAAAATGAACTGTGGGATATTCATACAATGGAATTCATAGCAATGAAAACTAAGGGAACTATCATTACAGGTAAAAACATGGAAAAATCTCACAAAATGTTGTGTTAAAAAAGCAAGCCATGAAATAATACATACAGTATTATTCCATTTATATCAAGTTCAAAAACAGGTGAAATTCAATTATATCATTCTTAATACATGTGTAGGTAGTATAGCTGTTAAAAATCTTAAGTAATGCGATTATTAACGCAAAACCCAGAACAGAAAAGTGATGATGCGTAGGGAGGGAAGAGGGTGATGACAACATTCTATTTATTAAACTGGGTGATGGGTTGAACTATTGTTCTTTATAATTTAATATACATTTAAAATAGGTTCCTTTTATTAAAAAATAAAAATTTAATATACATTTAAAATATGTTCCTTAAAATAGTTAAGGTTTATTAAAACCACATATCAAAAGACTCCAATGACTTAGAAAGAAAGCTATTCCAATTATTTACATTTTCACATTAGATCTTTACATTTCTTAGATAACATTTTAATATTTCCCTTGAAAGAGAAACATAGAGTAATGCAGCTGGGAGAGGCGCAGTCCCTACATCTCACAGACTGTTCTCATTTGGTCTAATGTACCTTAATTATCCACTTAGCAATCTTGGATGAATCCTTCTATTTAGGTTCTGGACTGAATGCCCTCAGGCAACAAAAGAGTTGAAGTACTGAGCGTGAACTCTTCTCCCCGGGGTGGCCTTTGGTAGCAGCAGGTTGCCCTCATCCCAGTGCTTCCTGGCCCCATCCATCCCGCAAGAAAAAAAGTGATGAAACATAGAAACCTGCCTCTCCCTCTCCTATGAGGTATGTACAAGGAACTTGAATCTGGCCCTATAGCCTGGGGCAAGTGACTTAATCCATCTGTTCTTCTGCCTGTTAACCTGTAAAATGGGGCTAAAAACAGTACGCACCTCATAAGGGGATTAGGTTAATAATGACAAAAAAAGTGGAGAAGTGCTCAGCACAAAAGCAGTACTCAAACAGAATTCAGTAGTTGTTATCATTTCCAGACAAAATCCTTGAAATCTCCATTTGGACCTAACTTTCCGTGTCCAAAACTATGTTCCTGCGATCCCCTCCACACCAGCTCCTTCATCCTTTCAGGTTCTCAGATTGAAACCTTCCAGTCCTCCCTAAGTCTTCTCACATTCGGTCCATCACAACTTCCACTAGTCCCACCTCCAGAACATGTCTGAAATCCTATCCCTTCCCACCATCTCCCAGCTACCAGCCTGGTGCCAGCCACCACCCTCTCCTGCCTGGCTCATTTGCAAATGCCTCCCATCTGGTCTTTCTGCTTCTTCACTTGTCCTCAGCCACACCTTTTTTTTCTTTTCTTTTTTTAAAATATATTTCATTGATTTTACAGAGGAAGGGAGAAGGATAGAGAGTTAGAAACATCGATCAGCTGCCTCCTGCATGCCCCCTTCTAGGGATCGAGTCCACAACCAAGGTACATGCCCTTGGCCAGAATCGAACCTGGAACCCTTCAGTCTGGGCCAACGCTCTATCCACTGAGCCAAACAGGTTAGGGCCTCAGCCACAGTCTTAATAGAATTATCTGTTCAAACTTAAGTGCTCCAAACCCTCCACTGGTTCCACATCTCATCCACAGTAAGCGCGCAAGTCCTCACCGTGCCCTCTGAGGAGGTGTGTGGTCTGAGTCCCAGGGCTCTGCCTGTCTCCTTCTCTTCTCCCCTATCCCCACTGCCGCACACACACCCCTCGCCCCGTTGCCTCCACTGCAGTCACACCCCAGGAACATGGTGTCCCTCAGAGACCGGTCACTTGTAGTTAGTTCCTTCCTCACTTGCAGTTTCTTCCGCCTGGAAGGCTCCTTCCCCAATTTCTGCAAGGTTGCTCCTTTACTTCTCTAAAGTCTTCACTCAAAAGTTGCAGCACAGAGAGACACTCCCTGGCCCTCTGTAAAATTTCACACTGTCCCTCACGCAGCCCCCTTTTGGGCCTCATTTTTTTTCTCCTTCCCATGTCCCACATTACCTAACACACTTACATTGTCTACTTTATCATGTTTCTGGAATGGCTCCCCCAACCGAATGCATGTTCCACAGGGCAAGAATATTCCTCATATCCCCAGTGACTTGAACAGTGACTGGCTCACAGTGGGGCTCAAGGCACCATTGGTTGAATGAATAATAAATGTACAAGTTGTCAGCTTCACCAATACAGCAAATACATTACTTCTCTTTCTCCTTTGGGATCCTGGGTAGATGAACATTTTTAATACTTACATGCATTTTGATGTCATGTCCTTTATGTACACTTTGATGTCTACTCACTAGAGCTATGTATTTCCAACACTATAAACATGCCTATCCATGAATCCAAAACAGATCAAATCATGGTCTTTCTGTGTGACTCCCCTGCGATTTCACTGCTGGCAACGAGGAGCAGCTGTCCCATGGCTGGCTCGGAGGGACTCCTCTCACCCCACAAGGCTTCACTGGTAACAGATTGCCCAACCATTCAGCAGCCTCGGCTTGGAGAGAGCAGGGACTGTGGCCAACTTTCTCATAATTGCTTTCCCAGCACCTAAATATTTGCTGCATGAATGAGCTAGTTAATGAATGCGTGCTTGCCTAGTGTACTGTGTTGTGTCCCACACAGGGGGACAGACAGGCCACAAGGCCCACCTGGGTGAGCTAGCATAGTCTCTGGAAAAGGATAATATTGATGTTCTAATGAAATATTTCAAGGTTCCTTTTAGGTAGCTGTAAAAATCCATCATTGAGAGACCCTTGTTCCCCCATGACATGATGGTACCTTCAAATCCAACAAAAATATAATGGACAGTTTTAAGTGTGTTTTTTAAGGCAGCCCCCAGGAAAAATATGCGTGTGTTTGTACACATATGGGATGGGGGAAAAGTAGGTTTACAGTTGTGAGTTTGAGAAATAGTTTATTCTTCTATTATTATTTATGAATTACTAGGGGCCCGGTGCATGAAATTCATGCACTGGAGAGGGGTCCCTCAGCTCAGCCTGCCCCCTCTCACATACTGGGAGCCCTCAGGGGATGTCCTACTGATGGCTTAGGCCCATTCCCCGTTGGGAGCGGATCTAAGCCGCAGTGTGGCCTCCCTTTGCGGGAGGCAACCGGGCTGATCAGGGGAAGGCGCCAGCTCCATCATCCCACTGCTGCAGCCACTGCCAGTCACGGCAGCCGCCAAGGTATTTTCATCAACACAGGGACTCCAGTCCCTTCACCATGAAAAAATGACAACTTTCTTTAAGCATTTTCAAGATGTGTCTTTCATAGGATATGATATTTCTTTCTTTATTTTTCTTTTTATCCTCACCTGAGGATATGTTTCTATTGATTTTTTCCCCTTCCCTCCAATCACAGGCTCGGCCCCTTCCCAAGCCTAAAGCCTCCGCCCCAGGCTTTAGTCTTGGGAAGGGGTTCCCCCACCCGCACCTCCCATTGCAGGCTCAGCCCCTTCCCAAGCCTAAAGCCTCTGCCCCAGGCTTTAGCCTTGGGAAGGGGACCGCTCCACCGCTCCAATCTCAGGCTCGGCCCCCCCTCCCCTCCGATTGCAAGCTCAGCCCCTTCCCAAGCCTAAAGCCTCCACCCGATGGCCAGCTGGGAGTGACTTGGGTGCCGAGGAGGTTCCTGGGACCCAGGTATGTATGCAAATTAACCACCATCTTTGTTGGGTTAATTTGCATACTCACTCTGATTGGCTGTGGGTGTAGCGGAGGTACGGTCAATTTACATGTTTCTCTATTATTAGGTAAGATTATATTATTTTCCATACAAACAACTGTAAATCTGCTTTGCCCCACTCTGCATATATGTACATATGTGTGTGCATACGTATGTGTATGTTATTTTATGTGTATATGCTATGCCTCTGTGTACATGTATGTGGCACGTTTATGTATATGTATGTATGTATGTATATGCATTGTGTGTATAACAGTGGAAAATCAAAAACTGATAATAATAGCCAGCTGATAAGAAAAGGGCATGATGAGGAAGAGACTGGCCTAGTTTCTTTACCTATTTTGTTAAAAAAAAAAAATTCACTTTATTGAGGAAGCCGTCCTTCAGTCTAACGGCTCATTGGCCTCATAAACAGAAGTCACTTAGTCATTCCATAGCAGGTTTCATATAGTACATCTTTCACTTTTCATTCATTAACTCAACAAATGCTAAGTGAGCACCTACTAAGTTCCATGCACCATAGTCTGGGACAGAGTGTGAATGAGGTAGATAAAGTCCCTTCCCTCTACTGGGAAAGAGAGACAATAACCAAAGAAACAAATATATAACCTAGTTTTGGGTAGAGACATGGGTGTACACATTTAAAGCGGGAAAAGCTGGGAGGAAATGCTTGAGCAGAGCTCTGAGCGAAAATGTGGAAGAGCTCTGAAGGATACAGGGAACAGCAAGAACAGAAAAGAGCTTGCTGGGAACAGCAAGAGAGGTGGCGATTAGAGCAGCCTAGAGCCCAGTGGAGAGGGCCCTGAGGAAGAAGGGCTCTGTCAAAACTCATTCCCGAGGACATCCCTGTCTGAGATGGATTCCGGAAAGGTCACGAATTACGTTAAAAAGTGGAGAAGAACAATTCAAGGTATTAAAGGAAAAGAAGACCTCCTCTGTTGAGGAGGGATATACATATGCATGCCAAATGCAGTAGGCCACAGCTACAGTCACCAAGGGTCTGGGATCTGATTCCACCCCCACCCACCACTCACCCCCAGTGGCAGAATGAAAAACATAATAGATCTTACCCGCTGGGCTGGGCTAGACTTCCCCGGGATTAAGTCTCTCAGCTGTCCCCCTGCCTCCCTCTTGAATGGCTGACATCATCCCTGGTCCTCCCCAAACAAGTGGCTCTTTCTCTGGTCCCAGATAATGAGCTTCCCCAGACACAATGGGAAGGCCTTAGCCCAAGTCTTTGGGGAAGACATTTGAAGCACAAGGGAATACAAGTATATGGCTTGGGCTGAGGGACAAATGTTCCGGAAATAAAAGGGTTTTTTTTATGTTTGTAACTATGCATATCCTGCAGGATCTGCATAATGGGTCCAATTCAGCCTTGGCCTTGCTACCAAATGGCCATGTCCGCAGAGGAAGGTCAGTGCAAAGCGTGACAAGTGAACAGGAAGCCTCATGCTGATAATAACGCCTTAATTTTTTTTAAATTTTGAGGATGAACTTTGCTCTTCCAGTCAATTTGTCTGCATGCATTTGCAAACATAGTCTAAGCGCGCAGGCATGCGCGCACACACACATACACACACACACACTTGTATAATGCAAATAAAATCAGTCTTTGCTCCGAGAGAATCTTTGTAAAGAATGACCACTACAGTCTTCCTGGTGCACAGTGGAATTTTAAAGCCAGAGAAGGCAAAATACTAAGCTAGGAAAACTTTTTACAACTAGGAAAACTCAGAAACACTATAGCTAAAGGCCCCGATGTGAATAAAAGACTACCCGAGTTGAAGTTCATTTCAAAATTTTTTTTTAGAGAACAATATAAAGATTCCATTTTTACTTGAACAGATTCAACCAGAAGCTCACTTTTCAAAACACTTTCATTCTGCTCAGGGTTTAACAGAACAGCTATGCATTTAGTTCAAGACTCAGCAAATGAATTTTCAGTTAAATTTCTCTATATTTTTCACCATGTAATGCAGATTGCTCATATGGCATCTTCACACTGGAGATGTGAATAGTCTTCTTGTGGCTGATTTAAGTCTTAAGTATTTGACACTTATAACTCTAATAAAAATCTTTCTAAAGATAATATTTATCAACATAGTCTGAGCCGAAGTGGTCTTCTTAAGCCAAAGAGATATGAATCCCAAAGTTGGCCTACACCAAATTTCAGGAAAGGGAGGAAACAATTTTTACAGAAGATTCAAGGGGCATGATTTTATGTGCCCTCTCACTCTAGTATCCTCAGGTCCAAGGAGTTGATGCCAGTTGTCTTTCCTATACATATGGTTATAAAAAGGCTTTGTCATTCAACTGCTTTTATTAAAATTTTTTTCCTAAGGGAGATCTGTATCTCTTTTTCCCCAGACCAACCACAATGGCACTTAATTCATTGCAAATCCTGCCCTAGTTGAAATCCAAAAGAAACTTGTTCCCTTGATGGATGTAAGCATTTCTGGAGTTGTTTTCCCCACCAGCTGTAGTTCCAGGTTATACAATCGACCTTGGTATGCTTCAGTGAACAATAAACTAAGTAGCCAGGTCACTAGGGTGGGGACTAGCAACTCCCTGGCTTCCTTAAGCTCCCAGCTCAGCTTCTGGTATTTAAATACCACAAAAATAAGAGATTTAACACTAATGACAGTCTCTTTGTCCCTAACTCCACCATGACTACAGCCTCCTTGCATTTTAATTAGGGCCAATAGTACATTCCCATTCCAGGCTGAAATCCAATGCTCCCCAGGCTTTATTCTTAGGTGGCACAGCTTAAAGGATAAATTCTTTGTGTGTGTGTGTGTGCTTCATCTGCCCGAAAAACTGGGAGGAGTGAAGGCATGGGAACTGGGGGAAGAAGAGGAGCATCCCAGAAAAACATTTCTTCACCTGGCTACTCTGTGTGTGTGTGTGTGTGTGTGTGTGTGTGTGTGTGTGTGTGTGTGTGTGTTCTTTCTTTCCTAACTTCTCTTTGCAAGCCAGATATTAAGGCATGGAACAGCTGGCTAAGTAAGGCTCCACTTTCTGCTTCTGGAAATCCAGACTAGGAACAGCGCTAATTGTTCTCATTGATTCTCTTTTTTGGTCCTCCCATCTATTTCTCTTAGGCCAAGATCATAATCTTCTCATATAAGGATATTCACAGAGAAGCTGCATAGGATGGATCCAAGACATACATTTTCCCTTTCTCCTGACACAGAGACCTCTGATTTATCAGAAGTGCTGGGCATTTAATACAGGCAAATGGGACATGAGGAATGAAATGGAAATTGCAACTATCTTATAGAAAAAAGTCTGTTTGTTCTAGTGATACTTAGGTGACTGGGAAAATGGCTGAAGCCAAAACTCTTCCCATGGAGCCCTTTTTTCTGGCTGAACTTCACTACCTGCTATGCATGGAGACACACCTACACATTCCACCATTCTCCATAGGCTCAATTTCTGCATGTTTAAATACAACAGATCAAATATCTTGCTTACTCAATTCCAATTCATTCATGTGTTATCCATACCAACAAAATTTTTACTTGGTATACTGAAGCTTAGCCCAATATAGATCCAGGATCTGATTGATGTAAATTCATAAGCTAAGAGAAGCATTTTTAGAATGGGTAAATAAGAAACTGATAGTTCATTTCTATATTGTCAGATTAGACTAAAAAACACCAGTCACTCATTCTATATAAGCTGCCGCCCGACCCCCAGTTTTTTCCAGGTGGGCACTACTGATCTGGGGCAAAACTGAGTAAGAGTTCTGGGGGAGAATTACAAGCAAATGAAGGGAGACATACAAAACATGTCTTATTACAGCTAGTGCTGGGATTAGGATGAGATGTGTGTGCAGTCATGCAAGTGTTGGGGGATCTGTTTTTAAAATATTGATATTTTTTCAAGGACTTTTTTTGCATTATCTATACTAATAAGAGGGTAATATGCTAATTAGACCGGGTTGACTAGACATCTTTCGGATGTCCGGCTTACTTCCAGACAAAGCCACGGTGGCGGGGGCCGAGGCAGAGGCAGTTAGGGGCAATCAGGCCAGCAGGGGGGCAAGCAGTTAGGGGTGATCAGGCCAGCAAGTGAGCAAGCAATTAGGGGGCAATCAGGCTAGCAGGGGAGGGCAGTTGGGGGTGATCAGGCCAGCAGGGGAGGGCAGTTGGGGGTGATCAGGCTGGCAGGGGAGAGCAGTTGGGGGCGATCAGGCTGCCAGGGGAGGGCAGGCCTAAACCAGCAGTCAGATATCCTGAGGGGTCCCAGATTGGAGAGGGTGCAGGCCAGGCTGAGGGATACCCCCACCGTGCACTAATTTCATGCACTAGGCCTCTAGTTTTTATTATAAACATTTAAAAATAATTTTAACTTTTTAAATTTATTTCTTTAATTGAAAAATTTTTAAACCCAGTTATTTTTCTAGGTAACCATTTTTCTTTAAGACAACCATTATACTTTGATATGGAGAAGAAGTATTGTATGCATATTTCCCAACCTGTCACAGATAATATTAAAGGGATATACTTAAGAATCATCCTATCTAAAAAAAAAAATCATCCTATCTAATAAAAGGGCAATATGCAAATTAACCATCACTCCACTACACCCACCAGCCATGCCCACCAGCCAATCAGGAGCAAATATGCAAATAAACCCAACCAAGATGACTACCGCCACAGAGAGCAGGAGGGGGCTTGGGTTTCCCCGGCAATGAAGGAAGCCAAGCTTTCCACCTGCCCTTGCCGGCCTAGGCCTCCACTCAAGGCTACAAAGTTTCAATGATAGAAGATATATAAATCCAAACAGAAATGGCGGCAGCCACAAAGCTGGAAAGAGCAGGAGGCTAGGGTTGCCCCCGGCAATGGAGGAAGCCAAGCTTTCCACACACCCTGGCCGGCCCAGGCCTCCGCTTAAGGCTACAAAGTTTCAATTATAGAAGATACATAAGTCTCAACAGAAATGGCTGCTGCCACGGAGCAAGCAGAAGGCTTGGCTCCGCTCCAGGCTACAAAGTTTCAATTGTAGAAGATAAATAAACTCCAGATATCAGGGCCTCCGCTTGGGTCGCCAGGGGGCATGGCCGGCCTGTAAACCACCACAGGCCCCTCGCTCAGGCTGCCCCACGCCCCAAGGGAACCCCCACCCTGATCTGGGACACCCTTCAGAGCAAACCAGCCAGCCCCCACCCGTGCACCAGGCCTCTATCCTATCTAATAAAAGAGTAATATGCAGATTGACCATTACTCCAACACACAAGATGGCTGTCCCCATGTGGTCAAAGATGGATGCCCCCATGTGGACACAAGATGGCCACGCAAGATGGCCAGCAGGCTAGGGCAGTTGGGAGGGACCAGGCCTGCAAGGGAGGGCAGTTGGGGGCAATCAAGCCTGCAGGGGAGGGCAGTTAGGGGTGACCAAGCCAGCAGAGGAGGGAAGTGAGGGGTGACCAGGCCTGCAGGGAAGGGCAGTTGGGAGGGACCCAGGCCTGCAGGGGAGAGCAGTTTGGGGGGACCAGGCCTGCAGGGGAGGGCAGTTAGGGGCAAAGAGGGTGGCAGGGGAGCAGTTAGGCATCAATCAGGTTGGCAGGGGAGTGGTTAGGGGTGATCAGGCTGGCAGGCAGAAGCGGTTAGGGGCAATCAGGAAGGCAGGCAGGTGAGCAGTTGGGAGCCAGCAGTCCTGGATTGTGAAAGGGATCCCAGATTGGAGGGGGTGCAGGCTGGGCTGAGGGACACCCCCCATGCCCAGATTTCATGCACCGGGCCTCTAGTGATTTAGTAAAATTAAGAATTTGTACTACTTCCTCAAGAATATTAAGTGAGATTGACTTTTTTAAGTAAGTACACAGTGCCAGAAGTTTTACTCACCATTAATTTTGTACCAACAATGCCAATGCCAATACAGTGAAAAAGGTAAATAACATCTTAGAGTTATTATAAAAATCACTCTGACTCCATAGACCCCCTGAAAGGGTCTTCAGAATCCCCCTGGATCTATAGACTATACTTTGAGAACTGCTGCCTTAAAGGATAAGGTTTTTGTTTTGATTTTTAATCCTCACCTGAGGATATGCTTGTTTTTTTATTTTAGAAAGAGAGAAAGGAAGAGAGAGAGAGAGAGAAACATCAATTAGTTGCCTCCTGTACTCGCCCTGACCAGGGATTGAACCCACAACCAGGTATGTGCCCTGACTGGGAATCGAACTCACAACATTTTTGATGCATGGAACACACTTCAATCATTTGAGCACCCAGGCAGGGCCATAAGCTTTTAACACTATCCATAACATTATCCGTTAACAGGCTAGGATCCTCAGTCAAATGGGGGCAACATAGTTATGGTTATCCCCAATTAGTCTGCAAAAATAAGTGGTTAAGAATTGAAGCAAATTGACTCATCTGTCATATAAATAGTTCTGAGCAATATTTAAGGCTAAAGACCAGGTATGAATGAACAAGATGTGAAAGAATCTGAATGCCACGAATATAATCAATGACCATTTTAGGGCAAATGAGTGGAGAAATACCACCCCATCCCTCCCTCACCTCCCAGCCTCCCAGGAATGAGGGAGCAGAGGAAACTACAGCTGGGCAGGCAGATCCACGGAACATACCACTGAACATGCCTAGGCTGTTCTGAGATCCTTGGGCCTGCCTGCCTGCGTCGGAAGCTTTCTTCTGACACTTCCCAGCAAAGCCTTGGGCAACTTCCAAAACCAATGTCTTATCAGTCTCCTCATGTGTAATATGAATATAATATTAATACCTTCCTCACATGATTGTGGTAAGGAGTACAAAGCTTTGAGCATAGTGCCTGGAAGAGTAAGCACTCAGTACAGGTTATCTTACTAAAAATAAGAAACATACTGTGTATTGATTCACCGCCCAGCACTCAGGAACTTTCGCCACATTTATAAGTGCTTCATCAGCCCCTTGTCTCGCCAGCGTCAGGTGTTAGAAAAGGTTACTGCCTCCCTCCAGCTAGACCGGGAAGCCTGTCTGGACCTGTCACTTCATCCTTGCTGCTTTTAGGGCAGCGGCTTTCTCACCAACAAGAGAAATCAAACGCTTAAATAGGAAAACGCATACATTAATGGGCAAATCGGTATGTAAAAGTGAAAGTGTTTATTACATGGTAGAATTATGCTTCATCTTTTCCTAAAATTGTTTTTACTGGTGTTAAAGGCATGTTTTCAAGGAATTGTTTTTTAAAAATTGAAACGAGCAAAACATTTACCAACAGAAAAACTTATCAGCCTTGCTTTTTTGCTCTTCTCTGTGGCAGACAAAATAATGCCCCCCACAAATGATGCCCACACCTAATACCCAGAACCTGTGAGTAGGACACCTTATACAGCAAAAGGAACTTTGAGATGGGGAAATTATCCAGGATGATTCTGGGGGGGCACAAGGTAATCACAAGGGTCTTAAAATGCAGAGAGAGGCAGGAGTCACTTAGAGAGAGGTGCACAGAACAAAGGCACAGAGAGATGCGGCCCTGCTAGCTCCTGAGACAGAGCCTGGGGCACATGTCAAGGAATGTGGGTGGCTGCTAGCAGCTGGAAAGTGCAAGGAAACCCATTCTGCCCCAGCGCCTCCTGAAAGGAATGCTGGCCTGACAACACCTGGATTTTAGCCGAGTGGCGTCCAGGTTGGTCTTCTCAGCTAAAGAACTGTAAAATAATAACCCTGTGCTGTTTAAGCCACTAGGTTGGTAGTAATTTGTTACCAAGGTTATCCAGTCACCTTGCAGCCAGGTTACTAGGTGAGGACTAGCAACTCCTCTGGCTTCGCCAACCTCTCCAGTGCAGCTTCCAGCCATTGAATTGAAATTCCACAGAATCAGGTACTTAGCACTAAAGACAGTGTCCCCGCTTGAAGATTTGGATTCAAGAGTTTTGGGACACAAAAATATCCATATTTAACTGGTGATTCTATTAAGAGATGGTTGGTGGTCCATACTCAGAGACATTCATTTCTACTCTTAAGGAGTTACAATTTAGGTGCAGAGTAAATGCAATTCTAATCCCTAAAAGATAAAGAAATATGCATACCTCCCAGACAGGTCAATAGCCAGGGAAAAGGGTGTAAGGCTGGAAATGGCCCAGAACACAGAAATCCTTCCATATGCTGATGCTGACAAAAACGGTTTGCAGCCCAGCCGGCAAGGCTCAGTGGTTGAGCCATTAATCTATTAACCAGGAGGTGACAGTTTGATTCCCGGGCAGGGCACATGCCCAGGCTGCAGGCTTGATCCCCAGTGTGAGGCATACAGGAGGCAGCCGATCAAAGATTTTCTCTCATCATTGATGTTTCTAAATCTCTCTCACTCTCCCTTCCTCTCTGAAATCAATAAAAATATATTTAAAAGAAAACACAAAAAGGGTTTGTAGAATTAAGCCAGATGAGACCTCTGCCTGCTCTCCCCTCTGTGGCCAATGCTTCAGGCTTGGGAGCAGGTCAAGTAGACCTGGCAGCCTTCTACAGTCTCATGGAGAAGCATCCCCGAGGAGCACAGACCTGAGCCGGATCCCTTCCGGGCCTCCCACCTGTCCCACCTGTTTCTTTAGGAGGAGGTGGTGAAGTGCTGGTCCAGGTCGTGTCATCTTCAAATTGAACCCAGTTGCTGATGGCTGAGGCCAGGTCAGGTGGGGGCTGCTCAGGGCTCCCAGGAGGAGAGGCTGCTTCAGAGATGAGGCCCATCTTCTCGGAGGAGTCATCCTGCTCCGAGTGGGAGAGGTCCTGAGAGCCTCCATCCACCACGTGGTTCTCCCCGGAGGAGCTCTCGGATTGGTCTGAGGATGATGACCGTCCCGGGAGGTGCTCTTCGGTGGCCCCTGAAACAGACACCAGACAGCACATCACTTCACGTGCGGAGGGTGGAAAAACAAAGGATGGGAAAGGGGTGATCACAGGACTCACCATTACAGTGAGTGAGGGTAAAGAAACAGTCATGCCCATCGGCCTCTATGCCAAAGGAGTGCTTTCCTAGCAATGTTTTTAAAACTATAACCTCAGCATGACCAGGCTGAGATTGGGGTAGTCTTGTTCACTGTTCTTATCTCAGCATCTACACAAATTCTTGAGGGTCACAAATAAAAATGCCCACAGAGGCCAAGCAAGAAATATAACTGAGTCAAAGGAGAAAAGCAAAAGGCAATAGGGACTGGTAGAGAGTATGGCTAAACTGGAAAGCTTCTGCCTGGACTAAAGACATTTCAATTTAAACCTCAAACTCCTTGCAATCCTAATTACACACCTACAGGTGCAAACCCTGCACCAATGATAGCTAAACGTGGCAGAGGCTCTTCCCCTCGATTTCTTTCACTTTCTTGGTCCTGAAACATTTAACAGCCTTCAAATAATTGTGTGTTTTTTTAAAGAACTATACTCTGGTTGTGGTGGTGGTTACGCAAATCTATACATGGAAAATTCATCAACTGTACATAAAAAGTGGTCCATTTTACTGTGTAAAAACTTTTAAAAAATATATTTTTATTGATTTTAGAGAGGAAGGAAGAGGGAGAGATAGAAACATCCATAATGAGAGAGAATCATTGTCTGGCATTCCCCACCCCCCTCCCCCGACACTAGGGATTGAATCCACATGCCCTGACCAGGAATTAAAATGTGACCTCCTGGTTCATAGGTCGCTGGTTAACCACTAAGCAACACCGATCAGGCACTGTATAAAAACTTTTTAAAAACTCAAACTAGCAAACAAACTAATAAAGCCTTTAGATTAGCATGGTCAAATAAATAAATAAATGAGCCACATATGTACTTTTAAATGTTCTAGTAGCCACATTAAAAAAAGTAAGAAGAGCCGAAACCGGTTTGGCTCAGTGGATACAGCGTCAGCCTGCGGACTGAGGGGTCCCATGTTCGATTCCGGTCAAGGGCATGTACATTGGTTGCGGGCACATCCCCGGTAGGGGGTGTGCAGGAGGCAGCTGGTCGATGTTTCTCTCTCATCGATGTTTCTAGCTCTCTATCCCTCTCCCTTCCTCTCTGTAAGAAATCAATAAAATATATATTTTAAAAAAAGTAAGAAGAAACTGGCAAGACTACTTTTAATAATATATATTTCAACCCAGTATGTTGAAAATTTATAATTCCAACACGTAACTGATATAAAAGTTGTTAATGAAAAATTTAACTTTTACTAGGTCTTTGAAATCCAGTGTGGGTATTTCCCACTTTCAGCACAATTCAGTGCAGACTAGCCACACTTCCAGGACTCGTAACGGAAATATACTTCAGAACTCACACTTGCCAGGTGCTGTGAATGAAGCGGGCTGGTTTCGGTTTAGCAGAGGCAGGTTTAGCAGAGGCAGCTGCAGTAGAACAGAACCAGCTGACATGGCTCTGCAACAATCTCCTGTACCCTACCTTGAACTTCGTGCCTGGGCACCAGTTCCCTAGAAGTCAGGTTGGCCATCTTCATCATGATCATGGATGACAGTTACAGAGCTTTTCCATGAGCCAGGCACGTACATTAATTCATTTACTCCTCACAACCACCGTGAGGTAGGTACTGCGGTTATCCGTGCTGCACAGATAGACTGCCACACAGAGATGTTGTATAAAAAAAATCTATCCAAGGGCACATCCCTCATCTGTGATGGAGCCAGGATATGAGCCCAAGCAATCTGCCACGACAGCCTGTCACTCTCAACAGCTACACTTTAAAAACTTGAGAAAATCCAAGTTGCTGCTGGGAGTAACAACCCAAAGAGCTGAGTGTAAAGTACATTGTAAATATAAAGTTTATGCTACTTGGAAGACAGCAGCCAATACTTGCTCTGTTTCCAGGCCCTTGTTTGGGAACCCAAGGTTCCTAAGATGCTTCCTCCAGGTTTCTAAGCCGAAGAACCTGCATCTCAGGAAGTGACAGGCTGGCTCTTTTTCCCATATGAAGATTCCACCCAAAGAATAATCAAGTGGAAGCCATAGCCAGCAGGTGTGCTTCTTTGCCAGTCCTTTCCCTTAGGAAATGAAAGCACCGCTTACCCTCAGAAGGGACGGGAAAGAGTGGATCCTCATTGAAGGAGACCCACTCCGACTGCTGGGTAGCGATCACATGGTCCAAGGTCGTCATGCTAGGAAGGTGCCGGTCATCTTCACACTGCTGGCCTCAGGCAGACCCCAGAGTCATGTCTGGGGTGGGGGTAAGGGTATGGTAGCGGGGTGCACTTGAGCCTAGGAATCTGTTACGATGATCTTGCAGGTGGCAGCACTCAGAATGTAGACAGATTGCCTTTGATTAATCTGCCAAGAAGAAATCTGTTTTAAAAAACATAAAATTTAAAAGGATACCATCACATTATACCCAATCTACTCAGGTCTAGGGCCCTTTTTATATATATATATATATATATATATATATATATATATATATATATATATATATATATATATATTGATTTCAGAGAGGAAGGGAGAGGGAGAGAGAGATAGAAACATCAATGATGAGAATCATCAATTGGCTGCCTCCTGCATGCCCCCCACTGGGGATTGAGCCTGCAACCTGGGCATGTGCCCTGACCAGGAACCGAACCATGACCTCCTGGTTCATAGGCTGACGCTTAACCACTGAGCAACACCAGTCAGGCAGGTCTAGGGCTTTCAACACTACCCAGGAGGAGGTCTGGGTGGTGCCCACTGGCCTTACTTTTCTATGCCCCTGTCTTGCTCCCACTTCTCCCACTCCTTTAGCATCAAGATCTCTGCATGTGCCTGCCTCCATATCAGACTTGTAAATAATCAAACAAATTTAAGCAATTAGATCCCCCTGTTCCCCCAATTATTTTAGTATGGGAATATTTTTAACTATAATATAATACCATAATTGTAAAACAAATATTAAAATTGCCCAAAGTACTTTCACGTTCTTTTACCAAATGGTGAAGTAAAAGCATGCTCTTTCCTATTAAATCAGTTCAGTTTCTTGCCTTAGGCAGGTAGCTCTTGGCAAGCCTGAGTTAAAACGTTGGCAGAAACCCAACAATCTCCAGATGGTATATCCAAGCACAGTTTACCAATTTAAAAAAATAGAAATGGAGTCATTTTGTTCATTTGGAGGAAGGGGGTAGGGCATATTTGCTTTAGGGTAAAATGTGCGTTAAACACATTCTGATTCTAGGCCGATGTGAATTAGTACATAAAAGCCTAGCCTTTACTTTTACTGCAATTACATTCTAAGTATATAGAAGGATACTTTACAGACTTATAATTTTGTTTGTAGTATTACTGCCCTTTTACAACTTTAACCTTGCTCTTACTCTTATGATGACTTAATAAAATCTGAATTTAATGCAAAATTAATGTTTTTCTGCAAAAGAGCTACTATTGACCTTGTACAATATTAGTTCTTACTACTCACTACTCACAGTATTCATTTTAGTCTAGAAGAGTTGAACTTATAGCCTTCTAAGTGGTGTACAATAAAAAGAAAATTTTATTATAGGTTATTACCTGCAATAAGTAATCTATGCTGTGGAAAATCAGCATAAAAACATTAACAGCTTTGGGTTTTGTGGGGGGTTTTTTTGTAATTAAAGCAATTACTTTTGTTGTATGATGCTTCCTAAAAAGAACTAATGTTTATATAGAATTTATAATTTTCAGAAACGTATTTTCACACCATAATTCATTTGATTCAATAGTCACTTTAGTAGGGTAAGACAGGTATTAATATCATTATTTTATAGATGAAGAAATCTGGGTTGAATAAGTGATTTATCCAACAATATTTTTATTTCCAGGTCCTTGTTTTGTTTCTCCAGGCTTTTAAGTGAAATAATTCTCATATCCCAGGACACTGACAAATTAATCCCCCCCCCACACACACACACACACATAAATGTCACCCAAATATGATCAAGCAGAGGCCATAACAAACAGGTGTGTTAGATACGCCCCTTGAACCCAGGTCTTTCAATGCCAAAACACTCTAATCTTTGGGTCACAGCCACAAAAAAGTACTAGAGAATATAAAAAAACTACCACCCAACTGAAACAATTTACAAATATCAATTACGATGGAACCATGATGAAATGATCTGTGAAACTCCCCATGTGGAAACCCGCTAGGGCACCCAAGCTGTACAGAAAATGCAAGGCCCAGAAATCTCTCTCCCAAGTCCCTCTCCTAAGATCCTTACCAGCCACGAACCAGACATGTGCAAACCGACTGGAGAATGCAGTGCTCCAAACCAGGTCTCTCAAAGAACCACATAGAGCCCAGCCCCCAAGAGCTGATTTCCCATGAAGCCTTTCTCTGGCCCAGTCAAATGCTCGAGTAACTCAATGTGGTAATGGCTGCAGGCCAAGATAAAACAGTAAAATTGAAGAGTCAGATGCCTCCTCTCCCAACAGCAGCAACATGTAAAGCGGGTCCAAGAACAACAAAAGAGCCACAACACATGTCCACATGCTGACACATGCAATGTTGCAGCTCAGTGGGGAAAACATCCTGTAGATCTCGTGATAATGAATTCACTGAAATTCACAGTATGACTATGGGTGGGGAAGGGTTGTGGGAAAGAAAAGAAGGAAAAGGGTGAAGATTATGGGGGAAATACTTGGAAATTTTAGAGCTCAACGGATTTAAAGACCAATAGCCCAGCTCTCAAGTTTTACAGAAGAGAAAACTGAGGCCTAAGGAAATTAGGTATAGCAATGGAGATTGAAAGCATGGGCCCAGGAGATAAGACTGTCCAGACTTCAGTCCTCAAGTCACCCTGGAACAGCAAGAATAACAAAACTCAAGAGACCCAAAGATCTATCTACCCCATACTCGTGAATCTCAGATCCAGGCATGGACTGGTTAGATAATGAGAAGTCCCATACCTGGCAGAACAAATCTATTACAGAGAACTCCACGAAATGGATTCCAGGTATTTGCCAAGATACAACCACATCATCCAATAAGCCATCAGACGCCATACCTTGAGTGCCGTGCTAGCAGCTGGCAACCACAGAGGAACCCAATAATTGTGAGGCTAAGTTCACAGTGGGATTGGTTTCTCTGTGAAAACCTCACCCCATTTTTAGAACATGAATCACAAAGTGAGGCTTAGGATCATCACCACAAATGAGCAGTGACTCAGTACCAGCAGCAGCACGGACCGAGAGACATTACAGATTTCATTGAGGTCTCCAGGTTGCCATTTCAGAGAGAAGCTTATTTCTCAGCATCCCTTACACACTAAAATTTGGGGGTGGAGAATGCAGTTGGGTGATAGGATTGGAAGTCACAGAAACAGATTTGTCATCGGCATTCATGAGTCCTGTGTGTCCAGAAATGCACCTGGCACTCTTTGAGATAGTGACC